>JAHBCN010003580.1:0-73370 GCA_019359885.1 Listronotus oregonensis | reverse complement strand
GAGCAGGGAAAAAGGTTCCATGGGATATCAAAGAAAAGAACATTATCAAGGTGTTGTGTTGCGGATTACTGCTGCAATCTGCAAAAGGTTACTTACGTGGAACACAAAAAGAAGGCCTTGAAAAAGAATTTTAACGAGAGATGTAAACCCCATAAGCAAGTGTGCCGAAAATGAATTTTAAAAGTTAGACGTAGTGAGGAGCGAGAGGACTCACTTAAAACACGCACAGTTTTATCGCTATCACGGGCTTTTGAGGTTATGTTTTTGGCACTCTATCAACTACCAGGGTGTTCGTGAAGGGTAAACATATTAACGACACTCTAAACTGCGCTTTCCATTAAAAATAAGAAAGTAGACATCATCTATACCAACTGGATACCGTTTTATCGATATCACGGTCAAATGAGGCTATGTTTTTGGCACTTTATCAACTGCCAGGGTATTCGTGGAAGGTAATAGTATATTACATACCCGGGTGGAAAGTGTTTCATTTCTGTCGAGAGATGCGTTAGTAGACCGAGGCGCAGCCGAAGTCTACTATACTTCTCGAGACAGAAATGAAACTTTTCACCGAGGTTTGTATACTATTTCATTTATAACCACTTTATTCATTTTCTATTATTTTAAATTGAAATTATGTAAATTGATCCGGTAATAATTTTATTAGGCGGCCGTGCTTCGCAATTTGTATCGTTGTCATGGTAACGGGTTGTCAAAGTGTCAATACATACAGTGTAAGATAGACGCTTTAAATTTAAATAGTAATTTGTTTTAATTTTGCACATTCAAAAAAAAACTGTTTTTAGATGAGGATTTGAGTTTGCTGCTACTCCACCAGAAATTCGAGAATAGTATTATTATTATTAGAATGAGTATGTTCGTGTGTCACTATACCATTTTGAAATGTCAATATTCAATGAAATTACAAAAAAAATACTTTTCAACCGGGTGGAAAGTGAGCACTTTCCACCCGGGTGGTCAAAAAACGTCAACTTTCCACCTTTCAAAGATAGGTCAAATGTCATTATTACATGCATGGTTGTAAATAAACATATTTACGGCACTCCTAGCTGGGCTTTTAATCAGAAATATGAAAGTAGACAGCAATTATACGACCTGGATACCGTTTTATCGCTTTCACGGTCTTTTCAGTTTGTTTCTTGGCCCAAATCCATCGGAAGCTACCTTCGGAGGAAGAAAATACTAGAAACAATAGAAACTCTTAAAAATGTGCAGTTCCAACAAAACAGTTGCAGAAATCACTTTTAGCAAAAGTACACTGAGTTTTCGAGTACATGTATTTTTGAGTTTATGTTTTTCGGTCCAAATCCATAAAGAGCATATCATCGGAGGGGAGAAATACTAGAAACAATAGAAAGTATTAAAAATGTCCAATCCCATCAAAACATTCAAAGTGGACATCACTTTTAGCAAAGGGATACTGTATTTTTGATATGTGGTATTTTTGAGGTTATGTTTTTGGCCCAAATTGCTCAAGGAAGTGTCGTTTAACTGGGAAAACACTCAAGACACTTCGAAAAGTAAATTCTAGCAAAAAAAGTTAAAATTGAAAAAAATTACACCAACGGAATATCATGTTTTTATATCATGAATTTTGAGGTTATGTCCGGTATTTAAAAAAAACTGACGTGATGGGGCCAAACGGACCTCAGATTCGTGTTTAGCGGGGCAAAATACTTATGGATCACATAGTTTCCTTGAAAGGGCATGACTTTCTTTTTTTTTAACCTGTGTAATTTGGATTTTAATTTCAATATTAGATACCGCGATAGATTACAAAGATGCGCAGCTTTGATGCCCGCAACCGGATATTCACGTGGGGCATCCAGTTGCCACTTCTGAATATTATGGTGGACACCTAAACAAACTTACATCCCCAGTTTATTTTGAAATCTGAAATTTTTAAACAGTGTACATCAATAAGAAAAAATAACAACAACAAACACAAAATATTAAAACCTCCTCTTTTTTCTTTCAAAAACATTACTCCTACCCCAGAAAGACGCTCCTGCCACTGTATATGTTAATAATCCATGACATAAAACATGCTTCTCCCATTTTCCATTGCCACGATTCTCCATACACATTAATCACGCTGCGACTCCTAAATTAATTAAGTGAGTATATATTAATGAATCTGTCTCATATTGGTGTTCGGCGTTTAACTACAAAGTAAATTGTTTCTGTGACATGTATTAACTATTGATTAAATTTCGATTTTGTGACATAACAAGGGATCTTTGAAATAAAAAATGTGTAACTTTAATGTTAAAAGGTATATTTTGTTCGATATAATAATAATATAAATTGCAAGCTGTACTATAAAAATAATATTTAAAGCTTTTACGTTCATAAGAAGATCAAAGAGATGACACATACCTACAAACTTAAAACGCCGGCAAAACTTATAGATGATAACAACAAACTAGTAATAGATAAACAGAAGGAATTAGAAATATGAAGAGCCTACATACCAGAATGTTTTACTAATTATCGAGAAACAACTAATCAATTGGATGACTTAGACGGGACAGAAATACTGGGGGAAGAATTACTTAAGGCCTTGAAAGAAACTAAAAATGGAAAGCTACTGGTCCCGATGATTAAAATGTTGAAATATTAAAACTGTTAGACGATAAAAATATTAATCTTCTGCTTAAATTGTTTAATCGAATTTACAACACTGGAGAGATACCCAGGCAATGGCTGCAATTCACATTTGTAACACTGCCTAAAAAATCCAACTCCAAAAGATGCAGATGAGAACCGTCTTATGTGTCATACACTTAAAGTATTTTTGCGTATCCTACACTCTAGACTATGGAAAAGGATTGATGAGAACATAAGTGAAACCAATTAGCTTTAGAAATGGTCTGGGAACCCGAGATGCTTTGTTCTCAATGCAGGTGCTAACTCAAAATGCCTCGGTCAGCAGAGAAATAAATTAACAACTTAAGACAAGATAAACTAATACCTTTACTTAAACAGATTGGGTTAGATGGCAGGGACATAAGCATTATCAAAAACTTGTACTGGAACCAGTCAGCTCAAACAAAAATCGGAAGCATGACAACATCGGACATACAAATCCTTAACGGCATCAGAGAAGGATGCATATTGTCGCTCCTTCTATTTTATTTATATTCTGAATCTATATTCCAAGAGGCCTTGGAAGAATTAGAGGTGGGAATAAGGGTGTATGGTAAGCACATTTATAACATCCGGTATGCTGACGATACGGTGCTTCTAACTAGCGATGAGAAAGAACTACAGTACCTGGTAAATAGAGTGAATAATTGTCTTAATTATTAAAATAAACATAAAGAAAACAAAATTTATGGTCATCACTAAAGTAAATATTAATAATGTTAGGATACAGATAAAAGATCAGGACATAGATATAGTAAAAAGAGTTAAATACCTGGGATGCTGGTTAAATGACAAATGGGATCCTAATAAAAAAATTAATAGTAATATAAAAATAGTCAAAAATACCTTTTTTAAAATAAAAATATTATTTTGCAGCCGGGATCCCAAAGACAATGTACTGTCTAAACTGTTATACGGAGTTAAGGGGTGCACGCTGAAGGCACGGACCATGACACGTTTGGATTCTTTTGAGATGCGGTTATACCGACGGATATTAAGGATATGATAGACCAAGCGAGTGACAAATGATGGGCTACTCGAGAGAATGAATAAAGAACAAATACTTTTATCTACAATTAAACGAAAGAAAGCAGCTTATTTTGGCCATATTTTTAGAAACAGCAAGTACAGTTTTCTCCAGCTAATCGTTGAGGAAAAATCGAAGGACGACGAGGCATCGTGCGTAAAACGTTCTCTTGGCTGCGAAATCTGCGTCAGTGGTTTGATATAGGGGAGGCCAGTACGATTATCTGCTTAGCACAGGACAGAGAGGAGACGCACGGACCTCGCAATGCGACTCCCTTTTTTTTATTTTATTTTATGCGCTTGTTTTCTGACGCGCGAAATCTCGAGCCTTTATTGAATGCGCTATGTCATCACGAGTTCACGAAGCAGTCAGCTTTCTTTGCTAGAATTTCGCGACTATCTTTGATTGCTTAGTTATTTTTAGATTTGAAAAAAGACATTTTATTTAAACTTTAGCGGTGTTGCCAAGATCATATGGAATTTTACTAATTAAAATAGATTTTTTATAAATTTAAAAAATAAGAAAGAAATGTTATTCTACCTACGGCTATGGTAAAATAGCTTTCATGTTGCTAGATGTGTTTTTGCAACACAACCCTTAAATGACCTCGATCAGTGATCGCCCTAATTAAGTTGCCTTCTCGTTAAATAGCTATGGCATAGATCAAATAAAGCCAGAAAAAATACTGCTTTTTAATTAAAAAACTGTAATAATATGCACACAACACTTTTTATAAACAAAATAAATCCAATCTTAAAATAACTTCAGCTCTTGGTTTACTGATAACTTTAAACAAAAGTAATAATAAAAGGACTAAATGAAAAATTGTGTTCCATAAGCTTTGAAAATACACAGATGGACTATTTTGTGCCTTTGAATTGAAATAAATGAAATAATTACTTTCAGCATTCAGATTCATAAATCTAATGTCCGTTTTTGCCGTATACGTTTCGTTCCTAGCTCAATTCATTAGCTCTTATTCTAGGCGGATGTTGTCAAAATTTAATTACATCCCCTGTGTCCAGAAAATTAATCTTCGTTATAAGGAGAGAGACAGAGAATAATGTTTTTGCCCGGGCCGTTTTCAAAAGAGAAAAGGAAATAAGCACCACTATTTATTTTCTTTTGAGTTATACTAAACTATATATTTGACTTTTGCTGCTACTCCCGAAATAATTAATTAAAACGAAATAAAAACAGTTTAAATGACTTGGCAAATGATGTTGGCTTAGGAAATATGAACTTTCTTTCCATTCAATAGGAATTTTATTTCTTTCTGTGTCTTTTCGTACTGTGCAGAAAGCGCCTATTTAGTGGCTAAACTCTGGGTGGCTAAACTCGTGTTTACATAAATCACCCAGTATGTACTATTGACTCAGTGTTCATGCAGCAACTTCGTTAAATATCAATAATAATTAATGCGTATATTGTTTTTTCTACTAGCGTGTGGAAAACAGCACTTTTCCGCACGCAATTTAGTTTGGAAAGTGTCACTTTTCCGCACTAGTGCGAAAATAATCACTTTCCGCACTAGTGCGGAAAAGTAAACCCTTGCAAATTTCCCACTTAAACAGGTACTTAAAATGTTTTTAATTCTAAGTTTGACTTAGTATAATTCTATTATTGGCATAGTATTCTTTTATTTGTACAAATTAGGTGTAAAATCAACGAAATATTCACTAAAAATTAATATTGTTTTAAAAACATTGTTTCAAACATCCTGGTATATATTAAACTTGCTTGTCAGATTTTTAGTTTTGACCGGTGCCGGTGTCCATATTATAAAAGATCAAAGTCATTAAAAGTCATCGATAATTAAAGTGTCTTTAGTACATTCTGATCAGTATCGTCGATTTTGAATAAAAACGTTTCCCATGGAGTCTTCTGACGAGGAATTACCTGAATCCATTCTCAAAGCAGCCGAAATAGCAAATTTAGATTTGTTACCGTCCAAGTCGAGGCACAGGTACGAGAAAGAATAGACAGCATTTACAAGCTGGTGTGGCGAGAAAAAAATCAAAAGTATGAAAGAAGAAGTTTTTATGGCATATTTCGCGGAACTTGCTAAAACATGTAAACCCAATACCTTATGGTCAAGGTATTCCATGTTAAAAAGTGTCATTAAGATCGAAAAGAACATGGTTTTAAGCAAATATTTCAAAGTTACATCATTTTTGAAGAAGCAAAATGTGGGATTTAGACCCAAGAAGGCCGAAATTTTCTCGAAAGATGAAAGAGCAAAATTTATTAATGATGCTCCAAATGATGTCTATCTAGCGATGAAGGTCTACAATTTTTGGACTAGCTGGTGCGTGTCGTCGAGAAGCATTGATGATATTGACGATAAGGGAAATCTTTTAATTGTAAATATTCCAGACTCCAAAAACCATTCTAGCCGAAGTTTTGTCATTTCCGAGAAAATTGAAAATGGAAAATATCTAGCTTTGTATAGAAAGTATTCAAGTTTACGAAAGCCCGAAACACCACACAGAAGTTTTTTGTTAATTACAAAAAATTGGCTTGTACTGTCCAGTGCATAGAAATAAATACTTTTGGCAAGATGCCCTCTGAAATTGCAGCCTATTTACGTCTTCCAAACCCAGACCTTTACACGGGACATAGCTTTCGCCGTTCCTCAGCTACAATGTTAGCTAATTCTGGTGAAGGCATAACGAATATTAAAAGACTTGGAGGTTGGAAGTCATTATCCGTTGCAGAAGGCTACCTAGAAAGCTCTACAAGTTTCAAGAAGGACTTATCAAACAAAATATTATCCCAAAATTCATCTACCTTTGAACACAGCAAAACGCACTCAAGGCCCATTGTACCGTCTTCTAGCTAGCAACAATGTGTCTCTGTTACCTGTAACGACGACCAGTTCAATTGCACCTCAACGGCAATCTCCAACTCCGCAACTTACCCACAACAACTTGCCTCTGCGATTCATTTGCAAAATGCTACCAACTGTTCTTTTACGATTAATGTTGTTAATAATAATAAGTAGTTATGGTAAAAATAAATATTATCTAATGGTTGTTTGGTTTGACTTTTTCCACACACTCGTAGAAAAAATGTTGTACCTAACACGTACGGAAAGTGTCTTTTCCACCCATGACGGCTTACCCGAACTCCGCTTCGCGCACGTTAGATAAATAACTATATTGCAATTCATATTTAGGATAATTTCACCTAACCGTAATATACTCATTAACACTTAAACACTATCCTTTCAGTCCTAAGCAATCATTTTGAAACTAGAAAACCCCAAACATTTGATTGCGAATCAAATATATAGAGAAGTCAAAAGGCACCTTTTCTGCACGCCACCCTTTTATTTAACTAAAATAACTATATAATTTTTTATTTAAAAATAGTGGTATATATATGGTTTCCATAACACTAAAATCTAAAACTTTCAATATCTTCATTTGTTAATCGATACACAACATTTCGATTGGTCGATATCTCCAACCATTTTCAAGTGATAACGAAAAAGGTACTTTTAAAGCTACGATTTATTAACTGTTTGTTGTTTACCGACTATTAAGCGATTTTTCAAGGATTAACAACCTTAGGGCTGCTAGATATTTGGAATATCGATAGTGGGCTTGCTGAATACATTCTGGTTAATTAGAATTATTACAGCTTCTTTAATATTTTTTATATTTCAGTGGGTTTCTTTATGAATAATTTTTGCTTCCGATTATGCATGTTCGGCAATCCACTATCTTAAAGTTTCAATATGTTTTGTGTGTACGTTAACTCTAATTTAAAGTGGTCTTTTTTGGTTCCTTAATTTAAACGTCACAACAATCTCCGGGAATTTTGTGGCTAAAGCCTTTATTTTTAATATTGTTGTCTGGTCTTATCTTATTAAGAATACTTCTTAGAATGGTTTGGAATTTAAATGTCGTTTAAATATTGTACTTGTTCGCGATTCAATGGCTCTTTCCAAATTTCCTTGACAGTTTTTTGTCTTGATATGATGTTTGTCGATTGTTTCCCTAATTAGTCTTAAGATCCCTATTTATACACTATATACAATAAATAGTATATAGGTCCTAGTTGAAAAGTAGTTTTTAGTTCATCACTTAAAAATGCAACGGTTGGATAAACTTACTAAGCGAAAAGTTGTGTACCAATTAACAAATAAAGATAAGACAATTTAGAGCAAAAACTAAAAAAACCTACTTTTCAACAGGGATACCGTGAATGTCTACATTATGTAGCACTAAAAGTAAACCCACACGTAATCTATAAATACTTGCACATAGTTTGCCAAAATAAATAAAGACATAAATGGATTACAATATTAATACTGATTTCAATTAAAGCAATTACGTGGAATAAAACCCAAACTATGAAAATTGGAGTGCAATGGGTAACAAGACTAGATAAGAAACAATTTAGTGCGTAACTCTGCTTTTAAATTTTTTGTAGGGAAGTAAAATTACATTTTACTTTGGAATTCGTACTAAAACATACTCGTTAAAATAATGTTCTATTTTGAAACCCAATAATTTCCTAGTTACCTTTTTAATGTTTTGACGATTTCATACCAAATTATGTTTTACTTTATATTTTGTAGCGACTGTAAAGAAGGAATATGTAAACTCCTATCGTTATTTATGGTACAGGATTATTCGTTAGAAGTACTCTCTACTACCCTATTCAGAGCGTAGGCGCCTTCTCTCACATATGTGTCCTGCGTACTAACTGCTTTTACAGAGATATGCAGGACCACCGGCTTAAAGTGCCTTCGAAGTACAGTGTGAGAGGATTTACCAGGAACAAGTACTACACAGTGATTTAACATTGCTTTTTGTGAGGCGACGAGCAATGAAAATGTCCAATAGGCATTGCGAGGATCCAACCCGGGTCTCCACAATGAGAGGCTGGGACGCTAGCCACTACACCAGCTAGACCACAAATACGTTTACTGGTCATATTTTCTCTGCTGTTAGTGATTCAACATTAGCCAGGGAACAAAACAGGCCAACATTTTTCCAACCACATTTAGCACTGCATCCCTTTTACAGTTGCAAAAAATTGTGTTTAGCAGTTTTTTCGGCGCAGGTGGGAGTAAAGTCTAAATTGGTTCTAATGTATTATCGACCAACTCCAAACCCAATCTTTTGGGTCTAGCTGATAGCCGAGCCACACTTGAACTTGGGAATATATCCGAAAAAGACGTTGTCTTCCCAACTGAGGTTGGAGGAAGACAAGCTAATTGCACTTGTTCTTTTAATTCAAAATTTTTTAACAAAAATATAAGTATATCGATACTTATCTAAGCAGGTATTTTTTTAGGAGCTTCGTACATACACTACAGTATAAATTAAGGGACTGGGTTTCATATTACCTTTTATTGTCATAGTTATACTTATGTATATTTTATATTTTAAATGTAAGTTACAATCACCGATAGAAAAATATTTTTACTTATAATATTGCTACAGAGATAAATATACGTGACGAACTTATGCATACAATGACGCGTACAACTTCTTGAATTATTATATCTCAGGAACGCTGGCTTTTAGGAAAAAAATATAAATACCTTTCTACAGATTTATGATCTACAATTTTTGTTAAATGTAATTTTACGATAAAACTTGCCATTTTGAAGAAAATCGCGAAAAACCCATTTTTTGACCTTTGACCTCGAGTCAATTTTTTTCCAAGTACCGGAACGATGGGAATTTCAAAATGTTATTTTTAAATATGTTTTAAAAAATTTTTACGCACTTTCAACTTGATGTAAATTTATGTACCTTTTAAATGTCTAGATTGACCGGAGTATTTATACAAATTGTAACGAAGTATAATCTAAAATTATAACATGATTTAATACTAAATATTTCACTAAAATATAATTTAAACCAATATATTTTACTCGTATATTTACACACGTTCCGGTCTTTGTCAAAATATTTGCATTGAACCCTAAAATACAATTTTAAAATCTTGAAAATAACCCAATCAATATTCTTTTTAGTGCTTTATTTTTCATTAAAATTTCCATACTGAAAATGTAATACTAATTTGTCCATTTGAGAGGGTGCATATTGTTTTATGAATATAAATAAAGCTCTGATGTACTGTTTTAAATATTGGATGGCCGTGACAATTAATATTAAAAACTCAGAATTTATTATGGGGTTGTCATTAAAATGCTCATATACATGACATTAAAAATTTAATACTTGGTCTATTTTTAATCAGTGCCTTTATTTTATTGAGATTATTGATAGTTGATTAAATGTTTATTTAAAATACAAATGTTAAAATAAAACTTTTTAAAACAATTTAAAATTATAAAATATAAAGATTATTTAAACCTAACTTAAAGAGAGGCATGTATAATTGTAACTTTACAGAATTTTCAAAATGATCTTCTTATATAGAATGAAAAATGTATAGTATGAAATAAAAGTGACCACGTTTTTTATGGCATAGCTCGTTTTCTATAATACAATTTTAATATGTAAAAATTTACATTAAAATGGATTACTAAATTGTAGATGTATAAAAAGTTTGAAATCGGTATATTTTTTTTAATGGAGTTAGGATTATTTGGTTAACCTTTAAACATCGGAAATTATTTTAGATAACTTAATCCTAATTAACAAATAACGTCAAAATGGTTTAATCTCCACTAACATCTTATTAATACCATAGCAACTGTTTTAACATGCTGTGCTTTTTACGGATGGTTTTGTATTAATCAAGGCTATATACAGGGTTATTCATTTTAAAGTAAAAGGGTTTTATTTTTGAAGTTACCTGTACTTTTTTAAAAAACGAATATAGCCATTTAGTGTATTTTTTTCCGCAGAATTCAATAATCTAATCAAAAAACATTTGAAACAAAAACAAAAGAGTTACAGCACAAGTGACGTATTTTTAAATTAAATACCCCATATATTTTTATATCAATAGATAGAGATTTTCACCAGGAATTCGGTGATATAGGGGTTCCTGGGTTTATTTTCTGCGGTTCTGCTGTAATTGTCTAAAAACTGCATGATACTATGAGGATAGTTGCACCTGAAAAAACCTGGCTGCCACAGGTCACAGGTCCTCTTTTGTCAAAGTCAAGAATTTTAAAAATACGTTTATTACTTTTGGGAGTAGTTTTATAATGAGGTTTTTATCAAAAGAACGGCTTTAAAATATGCTTAAAATGATATGATATATCTATTTCTAAACCAAGCAGCAAAATTACAATAAACGGAAAAAAATTAAATACAATACGAGGTAAAATATGGTGGTAACAAGAACAATTATAACAAATGATTATAATATTACTAATAATTTAACTGTTCTATATGACCCCCCTTAATTTCGAAACATGATCTATAACCCTTTTAGCCTTTCTAAGCTCGCCGATATTATTTGAGGTTCTTGGTTAAAACAATTAATTTCATTTACAATTTTTTCTCTCATTTCTTCCGTGTTTGTGTTCCCATTTTGGTAAACTACATTCTTCTAGTGACCCCATAGAAAAGTGTCCAAAATTGTAATATTTTGACTATTAGGTGACCATCTAATAGTGACATAACGTCCAATCCACTAATTGTATCGGCGATTAAGATACTGCACAACTTGACGAACAGCATGGGGCGGCGCTCCGTCTTGTTGCCAAATTATCTTGCGATACGTCTCGAGTGGCAATTCTTCTAAAATCATTTTCAAGAAGATTGAGATATCTTTCTCCAGTTAAGGTTCCCTCATAGAATATTGACCCGACAATTCTATTGTTAAGCACACTACACCAGACATGAAGAGAAGACCTTCCTTTTTTTGGAATTTTGTCTTGCCCAGCTGTGCGTATTGCGTCGGTTAAACATTTCCGATGTAGTGAACGTAGCTTCATCCGTCCAAAGAATCGTTTTAAACAGGGTAAAATCGTTATTTTGTTTATGGATTAAAATTTTGGAAACAAATTGAAAGCGAAGTTCCTTTTGTTCACGTGTTAAGTGCTGCACTGGAAGAACGTGATATGGAAGATACTTAAAATATTTCAGTTTTCTCTGAACCGTTGCAAAGGTTACTCTTTTTCTCTCAGGGTCATACCTCAAGTCTCTAACTGCGTTAGTAATTAACTTCATGGGGTACAAAGTAAAAAAAAATAGAATAGCTCGATCTCGGTTTCTTTTTCTCATTGTAGTCCTTTTTCTAATATGTAACGATTTTGTTTTTTCGAATAAGACCTTCAGTTTTAAAATCGTTTTTACTGATATATTTCGGTGGAAATTTGCAAATTACATATCTTCCAAAAAGTAATAAACGTATTTTTAAAATTCTTGACTTTGACAAATAAGCACCTGTGACCTGTGGCAGCCGGGTTTTTTCCGGTAAAACTAACTTTATAGTATCACGCAGATTTTAGACAATTGCAGCAGAACCGCAGGAAATAAACCCTGGAACCCCTATATCACCAAATTCCTCGTGGAAATCTCTATCTATTGATATAAAAATATATTATTATGGGGTATTTAATTTTAAAAATTACGTCACTCGTGCTGTAACTCTTTTGATTTTGTTTCAAATGTTTTTCTGATTAGAATATTTAATTCTACGGAAAAAAAATACACGAAATGGCTATATTCTTATTAATTACATACATACTCATTTACACTATCTTGCCCTTCTTTTATCTCAAAATTGGTAATAAGTACATAAAACTATCATAAATCTTGAAATTTATTTTAAAAAATCGTGTTTTATTTATTTCAGATTTACCACATTTTTCTCCTGAA
This sequence comes from Listronotus oregonensis, assembly GCA_019359885.1. NCBI lineage: Eukaryota > Metazoa > Arthropoda > Insecta > Coleoptera > Curculionidae > Listronotus > Listronotus oregonensis. Next base: position 60,908 of record JAHBCN010003580.1, on the reverse strand, counting down.
ATCAGGGAATCCTAAACAATACTGTAATGATTGATTAAATCATAACGAAATAAGCTCAGTTATTAACTTTTTAATGTACTAAATAAAAATTAATTACTTAACAACTTTTGGGGTTGTACACAATATGCGTGTTTTAAAATAAATTTATATCTTCATTTTCTTCTAGTGCATCAGATCAATCTGCCTGTGTCAGACATATAGCAGATGTTCTTAATCTGTGAACTACTTTTAATTATCTGTAAAGTGCGTCTTAAAAGTAATACGTGCATTAAAATAATTGACGTAAGAGTCACTTTTATTTACACCTATTTATTTTGTAATGAAAATTTTATTGGTTGAATGAAAACAAAAGGGATGTCATAATATTTGTTGTATCTTTTAAAATGATTATTTATTTCTCTAGAATGGCCGTTATATACAGGGTCATTGAAGTATACATAAAAAAGTACAGGGAAGTTTAAAAATAAAGCCCTGTTTACTTCAAAGTGAATTACCCTGTACCTAAAATTAAATTGTTGTTTTTTGTCCTTTTATTTCGAAAGAATTAAAGATAAGTTTAGGATATGCTACATTAATTATGCGTAATATTTAAAACATAATTCAAAAATGAATTTAAAGAAATAATGTTTCATTAAAAAAAAATCAATTTTGGTATCAAAAACTACTTTTTAATGCACCCTGTATTATTTTATATTTTTTCTTAGGTGCAAAAAATGTGCCAGAAAAAATTATGATAGACTTGTGCAGCATTTTTTTAAACATATTTTAGCCGCTCACTGTATAAGCAAGTACCTTAGCAAAAATATCGTCGGTTGTCTATCCACCAGTTCGTTATTTCAAAATGCATTATTGTTTAATTTCTCTCAAATAAGTCAACAAAATGTAATGAAAACTAAAACGAAAAACGTACAACATGACTGTTATGTATAAATTTGACATATTTACAATAGTAGCTGTGATAGCATGGCTCTTTAAAATAACATAACATGTTGCATTATAGGACAAAGTGTCATCAACAATCTATATCCCGTAAATAAAGCAGATAAACAAACACAACCGTTTAGCCCAAAAACGTCATTTCATTTGCAAGAACATTTCAATAATTAACTGACTACATGTTTGTTTAACATTATTATGTATATCGGTAAAACAAAGTTTGATTAAGCAATATAAGCATTATCGGACAGCACCATTTATAAGTTTTGAGTAATACAATTAAATAATTTAAGGTAAAATATTGACTGTGTATGTCAACGTATACAGTGCCTTCATTAATGTCCGTAAACCACGTGACAATGCGATTTTGGTTTTATAGTGGCTCAACTGCTTGATTTCTTTCTTATAACCAATGTTGCCAAGTTAGAAAAAATTTTATAAATTTTGGCTACATTAATTTGTTTTTATGTGGCTATTTACCTGCTTTTAAACTCCAAATACAGCGAAAAATGTGTACATCAAAATTACTGATTATAATAATCTTCTTAAATGTTAAAATTTCGAAAAAATCAGAATCAGTGCAGGTCAAAAGAAAACACCTTTTATGGCGAAAAATTAGGCTTGGTAACACAGCAAGCTCTGTTTGACAGTTGAGTTAACTGATACTACAGACAGGTCATTGTTGGCGTTGGCGGTATTTGGTTTTGGATAGATTTTTGGGGAATTTTTAGATTTTCTTGATTAAATTGTTCTCGAAAACAAACCTTACGAGCTTAAAAAAGTTCTTTTGAGGACGGCTTTGCATATTTTGAGTTTTAAAGGTAAGTTACATGTGTTTTTGTTATTAAGGTTACGTAAATAAACTGTTTTTTTACTTTTAAAAAACGTTTAAAATGTGGACTGCGGAATAAGATGCGTTTATAATAAGGGCACATTTTAGAAGCGAAACTGGTAATGAGGATGGAACTTAGTCATTTTCGCCAAAGTTGCATAGACCAGTTTAGCGAAAGGTTTGCTGACAATCTTGTGGATTACGAAAAATTTGTCCATTACAGACGTGCTAATCAATCGCTTTCAAAACAAGAATTTTATTTGTAAGGGAAAGTTTACTAAAAGGCCTACCGTGCTTACAGAACCTGTTCTTGTTGATATACTTGCCCGAATGCAGCACAGTCCTAATAAATCGGTTTATTTAAAATAGTACCTATACCGGTTATGGATACTATTTTAAATAAAAATTTAAATTTATGTTACCAGTGCCATACATTTTTAGGGAAGGTTTATTGGTACTTGCCATAAAGTACTAACCAAAAAATTAAAAATGCATATAAGGTCACAGTATTGCAAGAACTCCTTCCACCAGATTTTCCAAAGAGGGTGCAGTTTTGCCAATGGTTTAATGAGATTCTTAACAAATATGATGTTTTGGAGCGTACTTTTTTTTCTGATGAAGCTTGGTTTTATTTGTCAAGTTATGTTAATAGTCAGAATCTACCAAACTTGGACCACAGAGAATCCATATACCTTTATCGAAATTTCATTTGTGAAGACTGTAATAATGTTTAAATAATTGGAATTTTTGTAGATTGTTTTATCTTAATTTCTTTTAGGATGTAATGATTTTCTTAATTTATTTTATTATGTAATAAATGACGTGTAAAAACACTTATTACCAATGTACAAATAAATCTAAGTCAAGTAGTTTTAATTTAATTAATCTAAACAAATTCTGTAAACTAGAACGTGAATTTTCCTTTTAAGTTTAAATTAACGAAAATCTAAAGATATAATAAAAATTATAAGGAATCTTCGCTAAGCCCAACATTTTTTTACCTAAATCTAGCAAATTAAATTACTGACAAACAAGAGACTCAAAACTAAATCCATGCAAAAATTATCCAAAACAGCTTTAATAACTTGGTTCAAATTACGATTATGTAAAAAAATAATAAATGGAAAATTTTCAAATTTTAATGTTTTGACATTTAAAAATTGACTTTAAAATGCACGGCCGATGAATTTTATTAAATATTTTATTATAGTCCAGTAAATAAAGGGACAAAGCTGTAAATAAATTTGTACAGTTTTTTCTTGTGACGCAATTCTTAGGTATTTGGGGATGCTTTTGAGCGAAAAAAAGTTTATCCACAGTAACAAGAAAAGGGCTGAAAAATGGGTTTTTCGCTAATATCTGCCAAAATATGTGAATTGGAGAATTTTTGTTTACACAAAAAATAAAGATTGTCTTGTAATCTACAAAAATGGTCTTTATAATTTTTTTTGAAAGGTCGATACTTTTCGAGATAACCGGATCCAAAAGTCCCCTCATTTCAGCTGCCGCTCTACCGCTAGAATGCCGCTATCTTCATGGGCGGGCGGACGAATTGTTCCATTACTCGGGCAATAATGCACATTTTTTCGTCATTCAAAGTTCATCGGAATGGAAAAACATGTACCTATCATTGCATATGAGTTTGGGTCCATTCTGATTTTTTTAGAACATCAAAAAAAGCGGTCAAATTGTTTTTTTCAACATTTTGATAGTATCTCATTAATTTATTAATATTTTAAAAAAATAGTTTGTTATTAACATGTCTTTTTTGTTATAAGACCTTAGCAAGTGTTCAATGATTCCAGGCAATTTCCATCACCATCTTTCTTGCGTTTTGATAAAAAATTGTTTTATCCATCTGGATTTTTAAGCCGTTTCCGGAGTTCTAGAAAATCTGTAGAATAAACGCGAATTAAAAACTTATCATCACACATCATTTGAAAGCTTAGAGTGTCTGGTTTTTAAATATCAATTATATTTTTAGTAAAGTCCAATAATTTTTCAAAAATCAGGAAAATTCATCACACCAGTGACTAGCGGACTCACAACTAACCACATCTATCCAGTGTGGAAAAAATATTGGTGTTGCTAAAAAAATTGCTAAAAACCATTTTTGTAGATTTCGAGGTGATCTTTATTTTTTGTTTAAACAAAAATTCTTTAATTTACATATTTTGGCAGATATTCCCAGGAAACTCATCTTAGGGTTTCGGGGGGGGCATTTTTAGCGGGTTCCCACGTCGGAATCGTGATAAACATTTTCTTTGCTCGAAAGCATCCGCGAAGACCTAAGAATGAACCACAAATGAAAACTGTACAGATTTATTTACAGCTTTGGGTACTTTCAGGTCTTGAGTTACTGGACTATTAAATTTTGTGCAACCCCTGAATAGGCAACCCGCAACATTTTGGGTCATGTGGTTTACGGACATTATTTAAGACCCTGTATATAGGAGCTTTGGTAGGTTTAATTATATAATTATTAAATGCTGCGTATTCGTTTATAAAGTGTTTTGGTACCCAAAATATAATAGCAAACCAACAGTGTTATTTTAAAAAGTGGAACATTAAACATCAATATCTGTACAAAAATTAGTTTTTTTGTTTTCTCTAAAAAAAACTTTAAAAAATCGATTTTTTCCTTTAAAGAAAAAAAAATTTAAAATTTTAACTTAATTGCGATACTGTCAATGGGTCTTATCCAGGTTAATTTTTTAACTGACAAATTGTAAAGTGTAATTTAATTAAGGCACTTGAATTTTATTTCTTTGTAAAGTAAGGGATTTATTTTAAAAAAGTTCAAAGAGACGATTTTTAAAAGGAACTTCTAAGTAAAAAAGTTTAAAACAAAATTTAGAATACTTTAATTAGAAAGTCACAGATCGTGGGTTAATTGCCATGATGTAAAAGATGATTTTTTTCAAGAATCAATGGTAAAATAAGGTTTTGATTTTTAAATATAATATGCTGGTTGTATATTCCTTTATTTTTGATCGCGACTTGTCCGGCAATAATGATTCCCTGGCACATATTGCAGCAACGTCTAAAGGAAGACTTTCAGAATCGCTTATCGTTATTTTAAAATAAATTTTCTGTGCGAAAAGTACTCGAGTTTACTTGACACGACAGAAAAACATATGCCTACTTGATAAACAATGTTTGTAAACATGGTCTGGAGCACGTAATAATTCCCCACAGTTAAAATTTTAAAAATGTGACAAATGTCATATTTTAATGTGTTAAAGAAAAAACTAGTAAACAAAAATAAAAGCAGCATTTTCTTATTTTGTGTGTTTAAAAATGACTGCAACCCTCAATAGATGTGATTAGAACAACTTGGTCTATGACCTTGTTGTTCTAATAGTTCCAACTCGTTGTTGTCATGTTCATTACGCACCTGTAATGTTAATACCTAATTTTAAATAGTAAGTAAAGTAAAGGCTATCCTATACATTTTAAGGCATTAGATGGAAAATTATACTTTTACTAATTACACTGAGCTACTAAAAATTAATATAAATAAATATTATTGGTGTTATTATGAATTTATGTTGTTTCGATAACTATATACATTTCTTATGTAAACCCGACAAAAATACTTAAAACAGCACATTCAATTTAAAAATAAAAAACACATTACTTAGCTACACAAAAAGGTGCTTTAGAAGAAGTTTCTCCAATATTTCCGGGGGTATCCGAAATTTCTAATTTTTCAAACGCAAAACAATTAAGTACCAGCCTTCGCAACTTTGGCGTATTTAAACCTTTCTTGTATTTTTTACCGTTTATAAAATTGCAATGTAAATTTTAAATTTCTTTCACAATGTTTATATTGTATTAACTAAATAAATTTAATTAATACAAATTTAATAGAGGCTTTCGAATTCTACATTTCCTGCAATTAACTTCCCTTTTTATTTTTAAAACATTGCGACATAGGAAAAAAATAAACTGCTAATAACAAACTCATTAAACCGTACCCCAGTGAATTTTGATTATCCATTTAAAAAATAAATAAACTGTATTCTAGCAGCTAGTTACGATATCACCAAACCGTACCTTGGTAAATTTGTATTATTAACTTTAGAAATATTACACAAAATTTACCTTATAAACAAAAAAATAAAACAAGCACCTTATAACTCATAAAATAAATGGCCATCGTTTGTTCTTAAATACTGAAGAAATCATGGTTACTATTTATTGGTGAATCATACAGTAACATATTGTAACATAATAAATCACTTTGCTTGGTGAGATTTGCCTTTGCATAAAGTGGTCGGAACTGACATAATATATAAAACAAATAATTGACTGGACGTTTTTATAGGTGCAGGTTTATTGGTTAGTTAAATGAAACTTCCAATGGGTAGTTTTTTTTAAATAACATAAAAAAGAGTATCAATTTTTTAGGACTTCTACATAAAAAAATAAATTGAACAACGAAGAATGAAATTTATTGATTACACAATATACTTATATATATTTTTAAAGAAACATTAGATTAGTCATTAATTTTTTTTTAAATTAAAAAAAAAATAAATGGTAATAAAAGGTACAATATTTTTGCAATTATTTTTTTAATATTACGCCTTTTAAAATTACTTGGTAAATTATTAGCAACCTAAAGCTTTAATTTAAAAACAAAAGAAAATATTAAAATGCCATATTATCAAATTTATTTTTATTTTTCCATTTGTAAAATTATTTTAAAAATAAAGATAAAAGGGTGTCATTTAATTTTCATAAATCTTAACATCCTAATTTTAATTTCGGCGCAGAATTGAAGAAGGCATTTAGGTTTCAGCAATTATCAACATTCGCTTAGAGCCAATAATTATTGTTTTCATTAGATTTAATTTTTTTTTTTGATGTAAAAATAATGTGAAAATAGGCAAAAAAAAATTAAATAGGAAACAAAAAGTAATTAAAACTTCACACAATTTTAAGAAAAATTACGGCGCTACTAATGAAGTTCTCAACGATATAATTTAACTTTATAATTAGTTAAAATCAAAAATTAACCCAATTTTTTTCTTTTCTTTTTATTGTACTGCTGAAAGAGTCCGTTTAAATATTAAAAAAAATTATCATAGGACTCCTTATATTTTTATATAAGATAATTATTTTTATATAAGTTTCTTTGGCGCTTAAAATATTTTTATTGTATAATGAGGAGTGCGAAAAAGTGTGTTAAATAATTTTAAATTCTATTAGGACAAGTTTTTTGGGCAATTTTAATGTAATCGTACTGGATACTATTTTTCTGTGGTTCGCAGTATAAATTTTAATAAGCAAATTGTCAATGTCATCAATTTCGTTATTAGAGTCAAAATAAAACTTTTAATTAAAGAAAAAACAGCTAACGAGACGCTAGAGGGTATTTTGCCTACAAAATCAAGAAAAATATCTGAATTATATGCAGTTTAACATCGAGCAGCGTCATACAGCGCTCCGGGCTCAAAATAAATTTATTCTTTAAATAGTGCAAATTTAAACATTAATCTAAAAATAAATAAAAATTGTTAACTTAAACAATTTTTATTTTATTTTATGTTCTAGGATCCAGATCAGTCCCTTGAAATTATTTTAAATTTTTTTTAAGAGGAATAAAAATATATACTTTATTCCCGATAGTAAAAATAGTATGAATATACAGGGTGTAACAAATTCGAGTGTATGCATGGGAATCTCGTAAACCGTAAAAGATACAAGGTCGGTTAAATTATGGCAAAGTTGTGTATTTGCATAACCAAACATGTCCACTTTAAAAAGTTGCAAAATTCCGAGTACTTTCGGAGATATCCGGAAAAAAACGAAATATGCCGATTTCGTTTTTATTTTTTTCTGACGTTATTTAAAAGGATTAAAAAAAACAAAAGACACTTTCTGGCCACTTTTTAAGCTCTACAAAATAGGGTTAAGAGATTTTCCGTACGACGTTTCGATTTCGTTAAACCATCATCAACTTTATTTTTTTAAATACGGACCTGGGTTTTTATTTAATTTTTTTGAGCCCCTTATTATCCCAATTACAAAAATGTATAACACTTAATATTTATTAACATATATGGAACGCCCCTATAAGAAATGATGTGCGTTCCTTGTCTTACATATTGTCCCTTATGAAAAATATGTTTATTTAAGAGAAAAATATTAAGTGTTATACATCATTGTAATTGGGATTATAAGTGCTTCAAAAAAATACAATAAACAATTGAATGCCGTATTTAAAAAAATAAAGTTGATGATGGTTTAACGAAAACGAAACGTCGTACGAAAAATCTCTCAACGCTGTTTTGTAGAGCTTAAAAAGTGGCCATGTGAAAATGTCTTTTGTTTTTCCATATCTCTTTAAATAACGTCAGAAAAAAAAAAACGATCTCCGAAAGTACTGGGAATTTTACAACTTTCCACAGCATGCATGGCATAGGCACCTAAATGCGCAACTTTGCCTCAATTTAACCGACCTTGTATCTCTTGCGGTTTACGAGATCCCCATGCATACACTCGAATTTGTAACACCCTGTATTTTAAGAACAAGAAATTCTTCAATATGCAATTTTATTAGGTACGTTGAATAAAAGTTTTTTTTTTTGGTAATATGACAGTGCAATATTTTACTAAGGACGATTAAATTGTTTAAAAGTTAGATAGCCTGTCCTGTTTTTACTAAAGTAATTATTTGAACAATAAAGTTTTTTAAGTATTTATTTTAATATTTTTGATTTACTTGATATACATGTTAGATCCTGCACTATAAATATTAGCTTTCTTCATTTTAAATGGCCTGTAGTAAAAATACAGTAATTATTTTAGGTATAAAATCATGCAGTTTAAAATAACATACTATTTGATTTAAATAGCCTGAATACGGTACACCCTCTTTTGTAAAATTACGGTATAAATTATGTAAATTCTAATCGCTGTGGAATAAACAAGTCAAAGCATATGCGTCGCTGCTCAGTGACCTAATTTTTAAGTGTTTGAGATTATTTATTTTGTTATCAAGAAAATGTATTTATGATTTTTTCCATCAGTTACTAACTTTTATTTTAAAAAAAGTCCGTGAAAAGGAAAGTTTTATTTTATTTGTCTTCTAGGTAAATGGACAAACTAGTTTTTTGTACTTAAAACAAATAAGAAAGCCTAATAAATTTACTCCTATTAAACAAAACCATCCCTATATTACATATTTTTTTAAAATTGTTTTTTATTTATTTATTTATTTATTTATTTGTACCTTGGTAATTACACTACATAAGTGTTTTTACACGTCAATTTACATAATATAAGAAATGAATACAATTATTACATGTTAAAACAAATTAAAAAAAACAATCTACAAAATATATTAATTACTTAAAAATTATACTAAAATAAGAAAGACAGTACAGTTACATCACAATAAAACAGAGTCCTATACAATCTTTAAAACTTAAAAAAAACTAAAACAATTTATTTTATAAAAAGTTTTTTGACCATGAGGTCCTGGGTATCATTCTCTTTAAGAAAAACTAGTCAGCAATCAAAAATTAAGCCAGTGCCCAGGTATTCTTTAACGGAAAAAAAAGCATTTTTAAAAGGTATTTTTTTATGTGCTTTTAAAAGCTTTGTCATTTAAACTCCTAATGTGCAACGGAAGTGCTTTAAAAAGTACGTTATATAGAAGTAATTGGTGCCACCCCTGGATCTCCCAAGTCTGTGAAAGTTATGGATTAAATCCTGATTGTTACGTGTATTATAACTGTGGACCTGCCGGTTGCTTTGATACAAGTGAATGTTCTGTTTAATAAACATGAGGCACTGAAAGATATATAAACACGGAAAGTAAGAATCCCTAATTTAATAAAATGTTGTCTACAATCCTCCCGGTGCCAATATTAGCAATTATGCGAATGCATCTTCTCTGCAATGAAAAAAACTTTTTTGCAGCATGGGATGAATGTCCCCACCCAATCAGAGCATAGGACATCCTTGATGAAACATTGCATGGAAAGCACAAAATATGACATCCCGGGAGCACGCAGCGAAAAGCCCCCTTATTAAAAACAATGCTCTTGAAATTTTTGCAAAGATGGTCAACATGTGCCCCCCAAAATCAGTCCTGGGTCGAGTGTCTCAAGAAAAACAACTTCTTCACTGGGGTCAAATGGTTTGTGGCTTTGTGACTGTCTTAGTGTAAAGTTTTTTGATGAATTTTTTATGTTAAGGCACAGTTTGTTTGCAAGAAACCTTGCTGAATGTTAGCTTGTGTTTCCACAATTCCTATTTGAGATGGATGATAACTATTAAGTGGTGGTGTCATCAGCAAATAAGATCATCTTAAGTAAATCCTAAAAGTTTGGAAGGTCATTTATAAAAATAAAAACAATACCGGGCCCAGGACAGGCCCTGGGGCACACCATACTTTATTGATTTCAGACTCGGGGTTTTTCCCCTCCAAACGCAACAAACTGGAATCGTGATGAAAGGTAGGATTTTAACAGATTTGTCATACCATTATCAATCCTGTAATATGGCAGTTTTTCCAGCAAAATGTCGTGCCGAACACAATCGAAGGCCTTTGTTAGGTCCAAGCAAGAAGCAAAAGTATCAAGGCCATTCTCAAAACCTCTCCGAATGTGCTCGACAAGACAGTTTATTACCAGTGATGTAGATTTTTTATTTCTAAACCAAACTGCCCTTGGAAAAACAATTTCATTATTTTCAAAGTGATCAGTCAACTGAATTTTAATTGCAATTTCAAAAATTTTAGATAATATAGGTAACAGTGAGATACCTATAATTTGAAACAATCATCCACTGAACCCTTTTGTTTATAAATAGGAATAACTTTTTGGGGCTTTAGTATGTCTGGAAAGATTTCATGTTTATAGCTAAGTTTATTAATTTAGTAAAGGGACTATCAATAAATTTTTAATCGTTTTTTTTGTATTTTCACACTCACTCCAAAATGATCTTTACTTTTTGTTTTTTTAAATTACTAATCCCGTTTGCGAGTTTCATTAAAGGTAATGTGCCTAATCTTAAGTTCAGGACATTCTATCTTTTATTTTTAAAATAGTCGCGGAAATTTTTATTGCAGTCTGGCAGCTGATCAATGAATTCTCAGCTATAGAACAAAATATTTACTAAACTGCTCAGCGTCAAGAGCAACGGAATAGCTGTGTCTACAAGCATGATTATTGTTTACAATTTGCCCTGGGAGCCTGTTTGTTTACTGCCGTATTTATGAAGTTGTCATGAGCAATTTTTCCTTTTCAATTTCATTTTTGATATTTTGCTCTCATTACTCTTACCAAGGTATTGGGCTTAGGGTTGGGTTAACTTTGTTTAAATCTGTAGCAAAGTGCAGTTTATCGAGCATTTCCGTAGATGATCATTAAACCATTTAATATGTCTTTTTTATTATTATAGTCAATTTTTTTTGCTTTTAATGGAAAACATTTTTTCTATTGCTCCCTTTATAATATCAGTTAACTTGGTAAATTTATCATTTATATTAAAAAGACTATCGGAGATAAAGTCCCGATTCCTCTTCTATACAGTTATAGAAGTTAAATAGTCCCAGTTGGGTTATTGGTCTATAGGAATATGAGTTTTTTTTTAATTTCTGACAGACCTGTAAAAGTACACATAATTGCATCATGATCAGATAGGTGATTAAGTGGAAGCTTAGTGGTAATTAGTGTTTGTTCAGTTTTATTAAAAAAAAGTTATCAGACAATTTTCTTTTCTTTTTGCAAAACTCACAAATTTATGAAGGTTAAAAAAACAAAAATATGTTACATATTTCATGTGCTTTTGCATTGCTTGTATGGAAATGCGCTTTAAAAATTTTACCAGTTATAATTATATGTTTTGAATGACCCCAACTTGTTTAAAATATTTATAAGACCCTCTGTAAACAAATCAAAATCTCCGGGTCGGAAAATTTTAACAATCTGAAGATTAAGCTGACTCACCAAGATACCAGTCACTTCAATGTGCTTTTAAAAACGACATTGGCTCTAGATTGGTGAGTGCTTACCAGACTATTTCTAAGGTATATACCCACACCTCCCCCGCTGTTTCACAGCCCCAAAAAACCAGAAGCAGCACCAAAACCACCCCGATTAGGGGGTTTTAATCGGGGGTTAAATTCAGGTTGAGATAACCAATGTTCATTTACACAGAAGCAGTCAATTGACTTTTCCGTTAAAAAAATTTTTTAATTATTCGATCTTATCGCGAATACCCTGAGCATTAGCATGCAGTAAGAAAAACTTACCATCCTTATTTAAATTGACAGATTGATATAATATATAATTATAATAGTCTAATTTTCTTAAAACTTGTATTTTTATAAAAATAATCACGAAAGAAGCAAAAAGTTTTTTTTTGATTACATGGTAGAAAATTAAGAACCTACTAATGACGCAGTCAGCGCTATAATTTAAGATTTTAATTGCCTGACAAATAAAAATTACCCAGTTTTTTCTCTGAAGTTCTTGTTTTTCATCTCTTAACCTGATTTCTTAATAATTAATAATAAGCATTAAAAAGGTCTCATTATTTTTATTTGGGACAAGTTAATAAGAATTGTTTGACGTAGTTAAAATTTAAATGAAAGTAAATAAGTTTAAAAATTTGTATACCGATTATATATACCTTTTCATAACTTTTTTCTGCCAAATCCGAAAATGGTGATTAAAAAACAATTAAACATTAAATAAATTTGCTAGGGTTTATTTTGATAATTTTTTTTAAAAGAGTGCCCCATTTCCTTGTGATTATTGGATTTCTCGTATCCTTTAATTTAAAATGATTTAGTTTATTGTTTTAAGTTCTATAAAATTTTCTTTCTATTTACTATAGTTTTTAGTAATATATTTTTCTGATTAATAGTATTTTTTTATTAAAGTAGTTAACAGCTTTACCTAAAAAACGGTTAACAGATTTACGTTAATTGTTTGATAAAATTTTTAAAAATATTTCGTAAGAAATAATTTACTCCGCTTGCACAAGATTATTTTCAAGAATTAGATCGAATAGAACCTACAGAACAATAACTTATTTATTAAAATACGTAATTTAAATGACTACAAAAGTACATTTTTCTTTAATTAGAATAACAAGTTTTAGTTACAAAAAACATAATATTTTTACTTTCACACGAACTGACAAGAAATTGATGTAAATTATATTGTACAGTGATATTACAAAGAACGAATACATTGCTGTTAATTAATAGGTTTTTTTATATTATATATAACAATTAAAATAATAAATTAAATCAGTGTTTAGTATAGCCTACAATGGACCAAATACAAATTTATAAGTTAATAATAAATAGTAAATTTTACCTGCAATTATTTAAACTTCCAATGAAGTGTTTACCTTGGATGAAATATAGATGAATACTCTTACCTGTAAAAAATAACAAATATTAGTTTTTTAAAATAATTATTTTATTAAAAGTTTTTTTTTAGTCCAAATAGGCCAAACTGCTACTTTTTCAGAGCCGGATTTAGAACTGTGGGTGGAGGCCCTTGGACAGAGTTCGTGTGGGGCCTTACATCTTACTATTAAATAAAAAAAAAATATTTACTCTACTTTTACAAATATATTTATATACAGTATATAATACTAATCAAAAATTAAAGTACAGTTCTGAGAAAATCATAATAAAATATTTAAAAAAATATCATTAAAGTTTTATTAAAATAGAGTTAGATAACCTATCATTAAAATCCTTGCTTGTTAATAGATTTATTATTTAATTATATCAGACACACACACTATATAAATATATATATATATATATATATATATATATATATATATATATATATATATATATATATATATATATATATATATATATATATATATATATATATATATATATATATATATATATATATATATATATATATATATATATATAAATATTAAAAATCGTGTTTAATACTTATTATAAGCAACAAGTTTTAGTGTGTAAACCTGTAACCCTGATTGCTAATAAAAATGTGTTAAACAAAGATCTAATCTAGAAAAAAAACGACATAAAATATTTATTGTACTTAATTAACCAATTTCCTTTTTATTTTTATATTAAAACGGTTATTTGGTCATTTGTCCATATTTCTTTAATAATGTAATGTGAAATGTGGTAATAATAAACCCTAACAGGACTCTAGAGATCAAATTAAGTAGATGCAGGTCATTACTGACTTAATGTATAAAGTTTATCTGAGATCTTGGCAGTTATCTTGCAACTGTTTGCTACATATGTTTACGTACAGAGCCGTATTTATCACATGATGTCTTTAAAGCCTCAAACTACATTTTCTAAAAATGTATACACTTGTAATTTTTCTAGGAGCTTAATATATCAGATTTAAAAATTTTATTATTACAAACTTCTATTTGAAAAATTGCACTATTTTTCTTTAATTATTTTTAAAGCCAAAAACTTGTAATAATATGTAAAAATTAAAAACAAAGCGGTTATATAGAGTTGAAAGGCCAAAAAAATTAAAATATATATTTTTTTAATTTCTGAAAGGACCTTTTAATTTATTAAAGTAAAAATTTATACACATAATATAGTCGCTTTAGGCTGGGTTTTAAAATTTTTTAAAAATGGAAACTATTTATCGCTAAGAAAAAATATTCGAGTTACTAAAGGGTATATTGAAAAAACTTGTCTTTAAATTTAAGACTGATCAGTTAAGCCGTTTTCAAGAAATCTTGATCACCGACTTTAAAAACACAGTTTCAAAAGCACTTATATAGTAAATGTGCGTGTAACTTTGGGAATATTCAGCGAATTGACATGGAAATTCTTGTGTGTGTGTGTGTGTGTTGTGTGTGTGTGTGTATGTGTGTATGTGTGTATGTGTGTATGTGTGTGTATACTTAAATATATGTACAAGATGGGCAAAATTGGGCGTTTTTACGGGGTATCTCAGTAACTATATAGGTTATTTTAAAAAGGTTAACGGTGTTATGGGCTTAATTTTAAAAAGACTAAAAGTGCAATTGTTACAATTTTAATAACTTTTTCAAGAGATACAGGGATAAATTATAAATTGCCGTTTTTAATTTTACCCTTTATCTCTTTTATTATAAGGGGTAGGGAAAAACCATTTAAATTAAAAAAAATAAGGGTTGATAGGGGCTACCAATCCGCCAGATCTTTACTTTTATGTTTAAAGGTGCTCGCCCTCTAGCGCGACGCGGATGCGACACATCGCAACAGGGTTGTCCGCCCACTGGGTGACGAGACGCGCGCGGTGCGACGCGAAATTTTCTAAAATGTGGCAGTCGATTGCGAGTTGTCAGGAAGAGCTCATCGGACGAAGATATTTTTGTGTTTGAAGTAATTGCTGCTATGGAGGAGAAAGAAAAGAAAAAGAAAAGGAGAGTTTGGGTCCATGAAATTAATAGAAAGAGAAATGCATGTGGAGAATTCGATGACTTATTTCTAGATTTGAGAAAAGATGCAATAACATTTTTCAAAAACTTTCGCATGTCAGGAAAAAAGGTTTTTTAAACTTCTCAGTTTAATATAGACGTCTATAAAACACCAAAAAAGATGAGAAAAGATGCAAGAAAATTTTTGCAATACTTTCGCATGTTGGAAGAAAAGTTTTTTGAACTCCTTAGTTTACTACAGACGTCTATAGAACACCAAAAAAAGTTGCTTTTAAATACCTTAAAATTAAAATCCATTAAAAAGCATTTTTATTTAGATTAAATTAAAAAAAGAATATAAAAATAATAAAAGACAAATGTCACAAAAATAGCAACAAATAAAAATATGCAGTGATAATAGAACAGAGCAACATGTAAGATTCTTCACGATGATACCCAAAGGAGGACGATGAGACTCGAATGCCACGCAACATTGTCACTTGCTTGCTCTTCCGACTTGTCTCGAGGTATCGCGTCGCGTCGCTTTGCATCGCGCCGCGTCGCATCGCTCAGATGGGCGGACTTCAGTTTAATTACATGTAAGGTATCCCTGATGCATTTAATTCTAGTGGGCGAGAATCTTAAGGGTGCTTCAAGGACAATTACACAAATTTTTAAAGTGCCTTAAAAACCACTTAAAATTGTTCACTAGCTCTCGGACTAATACAGGTATTTCAAAATTAGGCAATAAATAATAAAGAACTACGTATCTACGTAAAGTTCTTAGATAAAATAATCTAAATAGTTTACAAAATTTCTGGCAAATAAAAACACAAATCCCAAATATATAAAAAAATTATATACTTGATTTTTAAATAATAATAGTTACTCAAGCAAAATGAAAATATATGTGTTAGAGTTAAGCACTAAAATCTGACATTTCCTGAAATGACTAGTCAGTACATGTATTGCGGGCAAACAGCATGAAAATCTTATTTGACTAACAAAAACTAACCTAAAAATACGCTATTACTTTGCTTGCCGGCAATACATCTCCTGACTAGTCGTGTCATGAAATAACGGAGATTTGGCGACATATATTAACACTACCCAGCTCTGCCTCTGGGCAGACAACTTTTTTAGAATCTAACTCAAACTGTATTTTAAGTGATTTGCGTAAACATTTCGAAGTACCTTTTGTAAGAGACACTCTGTTTTACAAAAATTAAAAGAATTAACATTTAAATTGTAATACAACAGTTAAAATAGCTTTTGGAAATTGGACTCTACCACACAAACTAAATATGCAACGAGTATTATTACTGCAAGTTCAATAACGTAAAGTATTCTCTGCAGGATCATATTTGTGTTCATTATGAAAACACTACAACATATTTAGCTGAAAATGGACCGCGCTAGGAAAACAAACGAAGGGAATTATTCTGATAATTTTCGAATTAAGCAACAAATTTATTTTTACGTGGTCAGAATTCCTAAACTTATTGACATAGAATATCATTCCTTTGAATGCATGTTAAAAAAATGTATTTGTTATATTAGTCGTGAAATTGGTTGTTTTTAGAAACTTATAAACAAGTAATTTTTGTATATATTTCTAATAAGAAAAAAATCATTAAAAGCGGGAGCTTCTATAGCCATTGTCCCATTAGCACATAGTATTTACACATAAAAACATCTCTGCAAAATCTTGTTTTTTCGAAATTCCTTAATTACATAAACTTTATCAACCCCGGTCCCTGTCTTCTCAAAATTTTTTGAGTCTTAATAATGCAATAATACAGTTATGCAGAATATGCACCACCGTATCTTCACTATAGTAAAATATCCCTGCTTGTTCTAAAGTCACCATTTAAATAGATATTTAATCAAAAAATACGATCCAAATCTGCTTTTAAAATTGTATCTATTAAGTAAATCTTAAAATTAAATTGTTAGTATTAAAACCCATATTATCGAATTTAAAAATATATTTGTTGAGAAGTTTATTATTTTATCTGATTTTAATTAGTAAAATTTGGCTTAAAATGTAATATTTTAATATTCTAGAAAGAATTGGTGCATGAGTACCAAAAACTATTCCACCTCAATTTTTTTATACGATCCTCTTTAAATTGCTCTACTGATGATATAAAAAAATCAGTATGGCGCACCTGTGCCATATTGTTTAAACCGATATTGTTTAAACAATTGCAAAAAATTGTTATTTTTTAACCGAACAATTTATTTTATATTCTTTATTATGACTTTTTACGATAAAGTTAATATTTTTAAAGATACGAATTTTTGGAAGCTCAAAAAATCTTAATTTTGGATACTTTTGACCCATGAAAAATATATATTAAAAAAATTAAATTTAAAAAATATTATACAATAGTTAATAATATTCTTGATTGAAATTTGAAAACATCTTATTGTTTATACAGGTTTTTTGATTGTTTATTATGCGCGCTTACAAGTAAAATAAAGCTCCAATAACTTTTGTAAAATTGATTTAAGAAAAAGAACTTATTAAAACATATTGTAGATAATTAAATTATTATTAACTTTGCTTTCTTAAACAATTTTGATAAAGTTACTAGTTTTTAAGATAAATGATAAATATTGATTCGGGACACAGAAAGGCCGATGCAGCGTATGAGTCAGAAAGACGGCGATACGTAAACGACGCATATTTGTGAGCTCGCTTAATAAACAATCAAAAACCTTTATAAACATTAAATTTTTTTGAAATCTCAAATAAGAATATTATTAACAATTGTATAAAGAATGAAAAATTATATTTTTTAGGTTTAATTTTTTAACATATATTTTTCATGCGTCAAAAGTACCCAAATTTGAGATTTTTCAAACTTTTTAAAAATTCATATCTCCAATAATATTATCTGATCGTAGAAAGTCATAAAACCTTTTTTATTTGTATTTAAATAAAGAATATAAAAAAATGTGCGGTTAAAAAATAACAATTCCTTGCAATTGTTAAAACAATTTGGGTTTAAACAATGGGGCATCAGGTGGCGCCATGGCAACATGCATTTATAACATTAGTAGGACAATTTAAAGAGGATTGTATAAAAAATTGAGCTGGAGAAGTTTTGCGTACTTATGCGCCTATTCCTCCTGGACTATAAAATATTTTCAATTTGAAGCTAAGAGTCTAAGACCCAGGAGCTTAATGATCCAGAGTTGCGTAAAAATCCAGGGCTAAGAAACCCTGAAAATGGACGATCGTGTCCAATAACTGGCTCAGAAAACTTTATTTATTTATAAAGTTCATTATAGTTATAGGTGTTATCAAACTGCTGTAGCTTATCTGTGACAATGTTTTTTTTATAAAACTAGGCAGTAGATTACCCAAAAACATGAGCCTTATGCAAAGTATGTAAGTTTTTAACGTAACATGTCATTTACTTTTGTTATAGACGGTTAATGAGTGAATATTTCGTTCTAAGTTATATATCACCTTTTTTGGTTTATCTAAACTGCTCAACAAAAAGATCGTACCATTTAATTTTTAGACCCATTTTCAAACTGCTGTAACTTTTTTAAAAATTAACTTTTTTGAATATCTAAAACGAAGTAAAACCGCGTTTCTTCTTTCTTAAGCTGTATTGCATTCAGTTTTAGTAAGATGAATATTATTATGATGTACAGGGTGATCAATAGAGTGCTGCAAAAACAAAAATTCAAGTGTGTCCCATTTTAGTGGTAATTTTTTTGGTCGTTAAAATGTGGGTTGTTACGAGGTCAATCAATATTCTCCAGACGTTTATGCCAGTTTTTGAATTCAGGACCTTGGCTCGCGATACACTTCTAAACGTCCAATTTTCGTAATCAATTCTTTAAAAGCTATAACTGGAAAATGGATTGACGGATTTCAACGACTGTTTCATATTTGGAAAGCTCATTTCATGTAGATGTTTATGACCTAAGCACCTTCGATAGATTATAATTTTATGAGTATACGGGGACAGCAAATACAAAACGTAGCTGATTTAGAAATCCTAAATATACGGTAAATTATTGAACGCCAAAGGACCATATGTGTGTGTGTTCTGTTTTAAAAATGGCCAAGTTGAAGTTTGTGTCCATATCTCGAAACGATTTCTACCGTTAATCGATTTATGTGTGTTTAAGTGCACAGCAAAAATGCGTCGTTATTATGACATTAGGTCTGAATGGTAGGAATTCCAACAACGTCTTAAAGTTTTGAACAGTTTTAAACATAAATTTGTGTTGTACACCATGATATACGGAATGATCAACAAAGTACTTTCAAATTTATTATGATATCCATAATTACTACAACATTAGGTACCAAACGGCCTTGTTTGCGCAACATGTTTTAGATTAAAATTGTTAGCTTAAAACTCTTTAGTACATTTCGGTGTCCAAAAACTTACCGCACTAAATTTTTTAGTTGATTTTGCTTAGTTTTGTCATTTTCAAAGAGTCAAGTTACCTCTACAAAAACAAAAAATGTTTACTTGATACATTGAATTTATCTATAGCAGCGATACGTTTCTATAGCAACGATGGAATAATGTCATTGTCATAAAACAGTTTGTAAGTCAAACAAAATGTATAAAACTTTAAGATGTTGTTGGAGTTCCTTTCATTCAGACCTAATGCCATAATAACGACGCATTTTACTGAATAAGTTTACAGGCATTTAAACAGCATAAATCAATTAACGGTAGAAATCGTTTCAAGATATTGACACAAACTTCAACTTGGCCATTTTTGAAACAAAACACACACATATGGTCCCTTTGGCGTTCAATAATTTACCCTATATTTAGGATTTCTACATCAGCTACGTTTTTGGTATTTGTTGGCCCTCGTATACTCATAAAATTATAACCTATCGAAAAATGCTTAGGAGATAAAAATCTATATGAAATGAGCTCTCCGAATATGAAACATTCGTTGAAATCCGTCAATCCATTTTCCAGTTATAGCTTTTTAAAGAATAGATTACCAAAATTTGACGTTTAGCAATGTATCGCAAGCCAGAGGTCCTCAATTCAAAACTGTCATAAACGTCTAGAGATATTGATATGACCTTGGTAACAACCCATATTATAACGACCAAAAAAAATTACCACTGAAATGGGACACACTCGAATTTTTTGTTTTTTTTGTAGCACTCTATTAATCACCCTGTACATCATGATAATATTCATCTTACTAAAACTAAATGCAATTCAGCTTAAAGTAGAAGAAACGCGGTTTTAAACTTCGTTTTAGATATTCAAAAAAGTTAATTTTTAAAAAAGTTACAGCAGTTTGAAAATGGGTCTAAAAATTAAATGGTACGATCTTTTTGTTGAGCAGTTTATTTAGGAGTAACCGTTTCCAAAGGTAAAATGTATTCTTGTTTTAATATGCCAACCTTTTATAAATACCATCTTAGACCAAAATTTATGGAAATTTTCTATAAAGGCACTTTGGAAAAGATTCGCAGAATCGCAAGAAGATATAATATTCAAGCAGCATTTAAATCCCAAACCACTCTAAAAAATATTCCTAATAAGACGAAACCGGAAAACAATATATATTTAAAATTAAGACTGTATCTACAAAGTTCTTTGCAAATGTGGTGGGGTATACATTGGAAAAACAAAAAAAAAGACATTCAAATTAAAGTTAAAAAATACATACACAGTTTGATTTCTTAAACAATTTTGATGAGGTTACTAGTTTTTAAGATAAATAATAAATATTGATTCGGGACACAGAAAGGCCGATGCAGCGTATGAGTCAGAAAGACGGCGATACGTAAAGGACGCATATTTGTGAGCTCGCTTAATAAACAATCAAAAACCTTTATAAACATTAAATTTTTTGAAATCTCAAATAAGAATATTATTAACAATTGTATAAAGAATGAAAAATTATATTTTTTATGTTTAATTTTTTTTAACATATATTTTTCATGCGTCAAAACTACCCAAATTTGAGATTTTTCAAACTTTTAAAAATTCATATCTCCAATAATATTATCTTTATCGTAGAAAGTCATAAAACCTTTTTTATTTGTATTTAAATAAAGAATATAAAAAAATTGTGCGGTTAAAAAATAACAATTCCTTGCAATTGTTAAAACAATTTGGGTTTAAACAATGGGGCATCAGGTGACGCCATGGCAACATGCATTTATAACATTAGTAGGACAATTTAAGGAGGATTGTATAAAAAATTGAGCTGGAGAAGTTTTGCGTACTTATGCGCCTATTCCTCCTGGACTATAAAATATTTTCAATTTGAAGCTAAGAGTCTAAGACCCAGGAGCTTAATGATCCAGAGTTGCGTAAAAATCCAGGGCTAAGAAACCCTGAAAATGGACGATCGTGTCCAATAACTGGCTCAGAAAACTTTATTTATTTATAAAGTTCATTATAGTTATAGGTGTTATAGGCCTTATGCAAAGTATGTAAGTTTTTAACGTAACATGTCATTTACTTTTGTTATAGACGGTTAATGAGTGAATATTTCGTTCTAAGTTATATATCACCTTTTTTGGTTTATCTATTTAGGAGTAACCGTTTCCAAAGGTAAAATGTATTCTTGTTTTAATATGCCAACCTTTTATAAATACCATCTTAGACCAAAATTTATGGAAATTTTCTATAAAGGAACTTTGGAAAAGATCCGCAGAATCGCAAATAGATATAATATTCAAACAGCATTTAAATCCCAAACCACTCTAAGAAATATTCCTAATAAGACGAAACTGGAAAACAATATATATTTAAAATTAAGACTGTATCTACAAAGTTCTTTGCAAATGTGGTGGGGTATACATTGGAAAAACAAAAAAAAAGAAATTCAAATTAAAGTTAAAAAATACATACACATACAAAATGAGATGAAACTTCGAAGTCGTGGGTTGTCAAACTTGCATGGCTAAAACAACACCATATATAATGGTCCGCAGCAAAAATTATTTGTAAGAAATCCACTGAAAAAAAATAAAGTTTAAAGAAGCTGTAATATTTTTTAACAACCAGAAAGTAATTAGCAAACCAAGTATTGAAATTCCAATTATCTGGCAGCCCTTGTTGAACCCTAAAAATTTGGTTATAGGTTCGATAAATAGCCAATAATAAATAAGCTCTGGTTTTTAGTCGGCTTGTTCACAGACAAAACGAAGAGAATCTTAACTTTGCCAACAATATTTTGTTTACCGATAAAGCATGTTTTACATAAAAATCTACATGTCATCAAGAAAAACATTTTTAAAATAAGATTAAAATTAATGTGTAGCCTGGAATAATTGGTAATTACATTGTAGGTCCTGTCATTCTTTCACAAAAATTAACCGGACAAATTTATTTACAACTTCATAAAAATATATGGTTTATGCACGATAAAGCTTAACCACATCTTATATTAAATATGAGAAACTTTTTGCAGTACCCAAATAAATGGATTAGTAGAGGTAATGCCCCTGTAAATTGGCCACCACGATCTCCGGACTTAACTCCATTGGATTATTTCTTAGGAAGGCATCTTATTTATTTGTTTAACGTCTAACAGGCATCCATTTATAAGACATTTACCATTAAGACAGTGGTTTACAGAACAACTTTAGACAACGCGGAACAACTTTAGACAACGCAAAACAACTATAACATCGTATTCAAGATGCAATAAATATTTTTAAGGGCGATAAACAAGTTTTGCAAAGAGTGTGCTTAAATTTTCTTCGTCGTGTAAATCTTTATATTCGTGAAAATGGTGGACATTTTAAGGAATTTTTGTAATACTTCTTATAATATCTGTTTATGCTTAGGCTTTTTTTTTGTAGAAACTATAACGTAATAAGTAATAAAATGCAAATTTCTCGAAAACCGTTGGAGAAGTTAAGTCTTATCAAGAGTAGCTTATTTGTAGCAAATATGTTGGTTGATCTGAATTGTGTCCCAACCCCTCTTGTTCCATTGATCTAAAAATATAAAACAAGAAATTATTAAAAATCTCAGGTTCTACTCACATAGATTGATGTTAATCATTATTGTGACATGACTTTTTTTGTTCCATAAAGTTGTGCCAACTTACCAGAAAGTTAAAAGTAGTTGTAAGTTATCACTCGAAAACGCTTGGAGATACATCACACAACATCACTAACCGAAACGTTGTGTATCAATTAACAAATAAAGACCATGGAAGTTCAAGATTTGAGGGTTATTTAAGCTTAAACTATATGCAAAAACTTTATGTTTCTTGGTAAACCGCCTCTTAGCTTTTCTATGTAAAATAAAAGGTAATTAATTGTATTTGATTGTTTACAAGCAATGTGACTGTGGTAAAACAAATTTTATATTTGATTATTCCAAACATATAACAAATTAATAATTAATACTATGCTTTGATAAATTAATAAACAATTTAGAACTAGTTACCTAAATTACTTTTTAATACATCTCTGATATTTATTTAATACTCTTTGTAAAGTAACTCTCCTAACTCTAAGTATATTTACTTGAACAACAAAAACTTTTTCCATCAGGAAGAAAGAATTTCCGAAAATTCCCGTCCTGTTCTTTAATTAAAAACTACCGGAAAAACCTTTTTCGTTTGTAATTCCAACCCCGGTTTCTTTGTATATCGTTGGATATAATATTATGTTTTACCACCGTACGTAAACAAGACCCTAGAAAGTTTAAGCTTTTGTTAGTTTTGCTAATACTCCTTGTTTAAAGTTAGGTATGATTCGTGCCCTCTAGTTTTGGTAATTTAATGAACAAATAATGTAAATTTAAAGAGGAATATTTACTGAATTAAACATCATATGTATCAAACGTACCAAAGATTGTAACCATAATGGGTAAATTTAGAACCGTATAAAATAAAAACTAAAATTACTTACACTTAGGTTATTATTACAATTAATAAATGATAAGAACTTATCTAACGATACATAAGGGTATTTAGCAAAAGTTACTATGAATAAACAATCGTTAAAGCTAAATAGATCAAGCATATTCTTTCTTCTCTTAATACCAAAAATCGTCCAGATTGGAGGGAATACCAGAAACCGTCTTTAAAAAAATGTGCTCCCGAGCTGGCACACATCTGCACTCACCTCTTTTAAAACTCTTATGACACAGGTATTTTTCTGGAGACCCGGAAAGTTCCGCGTGTGGAACATGTCCCCAAGAAATAATCTAAAACTATTCCTTCTAACCGTAATCCAATATCTCCTCTTTTATCTTTTAATTGTTTGTAAGGTAATGCAGAAATGTATTAATTTTTAAATCTTAGAGTATTTAAAAAAACACAAAATTTCACATGACAGACAGTATGAATGATTTCGGTCATAAAGCCTCCACAGCTAATCTTTTCTCCTTCGCCTCACACAGTTGCAACAAGTCCCTTAACTTTCTAGGTGAATCTCAGATTGATGCCCTTGACATATCCATAGCCATTGATTAGGTCTGGCAAAATGAGCTTTTTAACAAACTTTCTTTCTGCAGTTTTTCATCTAAGTTTTCCAGTTGTTTTTTAAATCAGTGATTATCAGCTATTGCAGTCATTTCTCCAGCTTCTACCAAATTAATGATGGAGTGCCCCAGGGTTCAGTACTGGCACCAACCCTCTTTTTTTCTTCATATCAAGGTTATTTTTTCTTATACAACCCACACTTTTTATAGTTTTGCTGCCAACTATCTTTTTCAGAGGACCTTAAACTAACCTTGTATTGAAAGATTAAAAGTCTGGTTTAGTTTATTGTCTTAAATACACAGTCATGTTCGCAGTCGCCAAAAAAAGTCTGCCAATACTCATTTGTTACATATAAGCAGCCAAGTTCTGCTAATCAAAGTTTCATTCAATCTTATTGACGTTACATTTGAGAATTACTCCAACTGATACAAACACATTAAATATATACCCTAAGCATCTTTAAAATACTTGGACCCTTTTTAAAAAATTGTTTTTATGTCTAAGAAATGGCATCTTTTAGCATTCTTGATTCCACTCAATAAAAATCTGTTAGTCTTATTAATGATCCCACACTTACAGGAAAACAAGCAACACGTGGTGCCACTTTTATGCATCTTTTTACATTCTATGAGAGGCCTCGAACTTCCCAAATGTCTTTACCACTTTCTTTCCACATTTAAGTTTAAATACATTGACTAAATACCACTTTTGTCTAATAAAGCATTATTACCTATACAAATTGATTCATTAGGACCTTGGTTCCATTTTATTGAGAACGTGGGAATAAAAACATTTTATTGTATATCTAAGTAGGACAGACAGTGCTTAATGTTGTCGGTTTATAACAGAAAAGGTAGTCGAAGACGATTCACAATCTTTTCTCTACGTCGCCAAGGGGGTGTGCTCTTTGCAGAGTGGGTCGCGGCCATCTGCCCCACTTACAGGCTGTACAAAAAGAAACAGTATAATGTTACTATAAAGTCAATTAAAAAAAACAAAGATTCTCAGTGTATATATTTTAAATACCTTCGGCGTTAAAATAAAATTTATATTTTTGAAAAAATTATAATAAATGCAAATTTCAAATTAAACTTTGAAATATTTTATATAAAGTGTAACTTTTAAAAATTATGTAGAATGTGATAGGTATTCAGAAAAAATATATACCTACTTATACCAAATATACTCTTTAAAATAAAATGTAATTAAATAAAACAGGAAATTTCAATTCCAAACAAAAGATTAAAATAAGTATTTAAAAAGGCTTATCCCTTGAGCAGTAATATTTTTACAATTATTAATTTAACTTAAATTTTCAAACTTTTCAAAAATATTTATTATATTATTTAAAAAGTAGGTCCTGGTTGATCAGGATAGACAAAAGCATAACGCCCAATAAGTTATTTTGCACTTTGAGCTATACAGCACCTATTAATAATTTTAACCTTTTGCTTGCTAGAATATGTTTTTTAAAAACACTTTTTAGCCAACGCATCGAAGGTTTAAGTTGAAATTCCAAAGTAGGCGAAATGCTGCGTGTAAAAACAACTGCTGCCTTGCCCTCCAAACCAAATAAATTGAAAGTAGGGGATAACATTTGACACGCATAATAAATAAAGAAATGTGGAAATGAGGCAATATGTTTTGCTTTATTTCTTTTCCAAGTAGATATTTCTAAATAACATGTATTTCATTTACACAGAAATCCTATCCCAAGATAGAGCGTAGATAATCTGTATATTTGGTTTTAAATAAAAGGGTAAAAAATATACCATAAGTTATGTTTAAATAAAATTAAAAAATTGCCCAATTTTTTGTTATGAAATGTCAATATTATTTCACACACAACAAAAATGGAACTCAGCCTTATTCAGGGAGTCCGGATATAACGTTCGGGTGTGCGGACAGGGGAGGCCTCGATTAAATTTATTCACATTTTTATTAAACGTCATAAAAGGTATTCTTATTAAAAACTTGTCAGGCTAGCCGTTTTCGAGAAAACACTCTTCAAAGAAAATAGTGCATGGATGAATATTCCGGATTTTTTTTAAAGGCCAGAATAATATTTTTTAAACACTGTTATTAACACAAATATAATTAAATAAAGTTTGTTTTTGAACCTTATGATAAATTCGTGTACCGCAGAAATATGGCGTTTAACAGAAATGTGAACAAATAAAATCGAGCCCTCCCCTCTCGGCACGTCCCTGATTAAAATAATAATTTAGTAAAAATACTAAAAAGTACCCACTATTAAAAGCAATTCATATGCCAAAACTCAGATGACCATGTAAGACGGTTCCAAAAATAAAAATAGAACCCCTATATCTCGGTACCATCTTTGAATCGCCATAGCAACCTTAAGACGCATTTGCGGACCTATGTTGATATGAACTTTTCTTCATAATTTATATATTTCTAGAATCACCCCCAGAATTATTCAAACGGTATTTCCGGACACCCTGTATATTAAAAAACTTAGTTATATTAGTCACAATGATATCTTTGATCAAACAAAGCAAAATTATGGTTTTTTCAGCAACCAAGAAAAAAAAATAAGTGTTTTTCGGTATCTTTAATTCAATCAATGCGAACTCTAATAATATTACAAAATTAGATTTACAAAACTTTAAAATTTAGGTTTTAAGCTGCAAAAGAATAAAAAAGGTTATAAAATATTAAGAGAATTTTGAGAAGTAGGACATCTAAGTAACAAACAAAATATTTTTTTATAACTTTAATTATTTACCAACAAAATATGAGCGCGTTACGCAAACCTTACATTATGTCAAAATTTAAATTTCTACGTCACTTTCTTTTTGAGTAAAATGTTCGTGGTAGGCAGACAGGTATATGAGTGATTTTTCTTTTTCTCCTTCTTTAATTTTTTATTTTAAGCTAAAAAGCAAGCAAAAAAAACAAGAAATAATGTATATTTTAAGTGATTAAAAATAATTAAAAAAACTTTTATCTTATCCGAGAGTGAAGCTTATATCACACGATATAAAGCGGATGTCGTCCTATGAGACTGACAAGTTTTATTGTAATGTAAATAAATAAATTAACCCTACATATTTTGTAGCATTGTTTTTATTATATTAAATGTAGTTATGAAAAATTAATATTTGGATATTTCTATTTACTGTTGTATAGGTGTTATTATTAATGGAAAATTGATAAAAATAAAGATAAAAGTAAATTAATCAAAAGTTATTTTAGTTTTTCTAGGAACTATTTTTTGTCTGCTATTGGTTAAATGAATTTAGTTTTAGCTTCAAGCCAAGTTTTTTTACGTAAATCGCTTTAAAAGTTACATGAACTAGAAAGTTAATGGAAAACAACTTTAATAATTTACTACTTTATAAATTATAAGTTCTTTAAAAATAGTTTTTTTTACGTAATATTTTTTATTAATAGTTAATTTTAATATTTCAGATAAAGTAACGTCCGTGGTGGCACCACAACGTTGTCTAAAAAGTGAGGTAAAATGCAATATATTTCGGTACTTGGACAACGTTAGCGGAGCTAAAGAAAAATGAGCTAAACATCTAAAAACTTGGTATCCACAATAACTTGCACTAAGGCTTTATGCAAGCCTTTATGGGCTATCATAAAAATAAAAAAAAACATAAATGGTAAGTCATAACAAGTTCAATTATATATTTTTTTAATCATTTTATGTGCCCACTTAGTGAACTGCAATGTAAAACAAACTGTAAAATAAAGATTTAGTTTTAAAGTTGGTACATGCTTATCTGTATGCAAAATTTCATGTATTCTATTAATCTTAATTAAAACTTATCATATCAAAGAATACACAGGTTAAAACCTGCGTTAAAAAACTTAAATATTAATTTAATCTGTATGCACAATTTCATCTATCCCTTTAGTGCCAATTAGGACTTAGAAAACTAAATATTTATTTAAGTCTGTATGCATAATTTTATGTATTCTTTTAATGCCAATTGAAACTTTGTATATCAAAGAATATATTTTAAGTTTTTAGGTAAAAACCTGTGTTAAAAAACTTAAATATTTATTTAATATAAGTTTTTACTTTGATCCACACTCAATCTGCAAAAAATCACGTTTACTGGTAAAACCACTTGAGAGTTATGTCATTAAAAATTAAGTAATTAAATAATTAGTTATCAGATAAACATTCATTTTAAAGGATAAAAAAACTCAAGTAGGACCGGTTTAAGCTAAGGCATCAAAAGAACGGTAAAAGAACATTGGCTATCAAAAAAAAAAAAATAATAATAATAATAAAAGACCATATTTATCGTAAGCTAGGGACCCCAATAATTAAAGTTCTCGGTAAAATCAGTAGGTTCGTTTTATAGCCAATACAGTACTTTTTCCTTACAAAAATATTTAAAAATAGTACCCAATAACCTTGCAAAGATAAGCACAAAAATGTTTGTGAAAAAAAACATGTCCAAGAAGTCGGTTATATTACCAAAACCCCTTTTTGCACTTAAGATACCAAAATAGATGAAATCAGTAACGACTCAAAAACCTCAGAAGATTTACAATTCAAATTAAGACTTTAAGTAAAAATGTAAAAATGTCTAAATTTAAATTTAGTTTTCTTTTATTTTTACAAATTTTTTATAAGTAAATTGCTAAACTTAACAATTTTTTTTGGCAGCATAGCAGCAATAAACAACATGCATAAAAAACAAAACAACCTATTCGTCATGTATTATTATTAAATCTGCCCTTGGGCATTGAATATAATTTAAAAATGTTTCTGGGAAACATATGCCTAAAAAGTCAGTTATATTACTACCGCCCTTTTTTACACTTAAAATACTAAAAGAGACGAAAACAATGGCGTTTTTATTTTTACAGATTTTTAATAGGTAAATTACCAAATTTCTTTTTTATGGACAGTATAGCAGCAATAAACAATAAGCATGGTAAACCAAACAACCTATTCTGTATTTGAAATAAGACTCTGCTTAAAAAAAAGCTTTTCTTTCTTGTAGGTGAGCTTACTTTCTTTTATAGGTATTTTCACGTCATCTGCTATAAAGAGTTACCCATTATAATTTCAGTAACTGCAGTTCTTTAAGACCCATGTAAATGTTTTACGAAAACCTAGTATTTAGGCTGTAAGCCGTTGTTAACTATCCTCAGATACAAAAGTAAAGTGTTTTAATCTGGAATATCCACTAAATATTCTTATTAGGTCAAAACCAATTAACCACTGACCTCTGTTGGCGACTGTGCATTAAATTTAAATAAACTAGATATGTATTGCAGGCCCAATTACACCTAATTTATTATTACATTGGATACGATTTCGCTTCGAACATATTCCAAATTCCATAATCCAGTTTCATATATTTCCTACATTGCCGATATCAGCTCTAAAATTAGGTACGTGTATTGTAGCAATGTAATTTTTACGTTCTCGTTGCTGTTATTATAATAACCATACCAAAAATTATAATTAAATATATGGTATTTGAAATAATTTTCAAAAACAAACGATCAAGCGCATTCTTTTTCTCCTAAAGTCAAAAATCCTCTTTGCAAAATGACATGACAGTTATCTTAAAAATAACTTTCTGAAATTGCACCTCTTTTTACTAATATCTTTCAGATTTTTTATAATCAAAAAGTTTTTTATGGTAGATTAAAGGTGTGTAATTTACCTCCAACAAAGAATCTCAAATTATCCCTTTTATTTATAGACAAATCCGAAAATCTCAAATTCAAGACGATAATAGGATCTATCCGTAAAAAGCAAATACACCATGGATTTGCGTTGCATAGCCGAGTCTGACGGTTCATTATTATTCAATACCCACAAAAAGTGTTAAACACGCCTAAAAGAGATTTTACTTTTAAAAAAATTGAGCTACTACTATTCAAAGCTATCACAGGATAAACCACATTTACTTGATTATGGACTTTAACAAATCCTAACACACTTATAACTTTATTTTCCCAGTTTCAAACGAGTATGTCCTTAGGTGGTTGCCGTCTTTTGGGATAGCAGACAAAATATCAATTATGCGTCATTTTTTCGTTTTTTCTAGTATAAACTGATACCATATTAAATTTTTCAAAATGTTGATAAGTCTATTATTGATATTTATTCCCCTTCCCCCTCCCCCAGGGGAAGGGGGAGGGAGAAATTAAAAAAAAATAAAATAACGTTATTCATTTTTTTTGTTGCAACTTTTTGTTTTAGAACCTACAAACTAACAATATTTTTACTAAAAAAAATTATTAACGCCCCCCCCCCCCCGGGAAAACTACCCTACTGTACAATAAACCATTTTAAAGCTAAGCTTATCTCCGAAATATCAGGTGAAATTATAATTTCACCCGAAAAAAAAACATTGACCGTTGCAAACATAAAATATGCACTTTTAAACGGCCAAATCTCTTTATAGATAAAAGATTGATAAAGAAAAATTAAAATAAAACCAACTTTGAATAAAGGCTACAAAGGTTGTCTGTTTAAAATAAATATTTTTCACGCTACTGGCCAAAAACTGAAAATGTCTTACAAAAAACAAGATTTGACCCCCATTTATCAGTCCAAAACATAAAAAATAATTATCCGATAGGGCTAAAAATGACTGGACATATTTAGGGACTTGTGTTCTGACTTTTCACTAAAGGATTATTATTTTCAACAACCGTCCAGATGGCGTAAAAAATTAGCATGAAAAAAATTTCTTTTTTTCTTGCGTTATTATTTGGAAAGGGTTCATTTTTATGAAAAGTTGTATTTTATGTTTTAATGATAAAAAAAAAACAATAATTTATCGATTGGGTAAGTAATTTTTTTCGTGCATTTCGTAATTTTACCTCCTTTACTGTATTAATCATAATAAAATTGACATTAAATTTTAATAGGAATTGCAATGTCAACATAGTTTTTTTTATAGGATATAAGCTTTTGTTTAATAGTCTGCTGTGATTTAAAATATAAAAGTTTAAGTAAATTGCATAGAGAACCAATATTATCCATGGTTAATATATTTCTAAAAAAATTATTATGCCAGGCAAAATGCAAAATCTGCATATTTCGGTACTTGGACAACGTTAGTGGAGCTAAAGAAAAATAAGCTAAACGTTTAAAAATTTCGTATCCACAATAACTTTTGCTTAGGCTTCATGCAAGCCTTTATAGATTGTCATAAAGATTAAAAAAAAAACATAAATGGTAAGTCATAACAAGTTCTATTAAAAAAAAATTTTTTTTGTAAATAATCATCATGCCCACCTAGTACACTGCAAGTAAAATAAAGATTTAGTTTAAAAGTCGGTACATGCTCACTTGTATTAAAATTTCGTGTATTCTATTATTGCCAATTAAATTTTTATATCAAAAAATACACTTTAATTTTTAAGGTAAAAAACTGCGTGAAAAAACTTAAATAATAATTTTATCCGTGTAGAAAATTGTATATATCCCTTTAGTACCAATTAAAACTTTTTATGGCAAAGATTAGATTTTAATTTTTAAGATAAAAATCTGCGTTGGCAAACTAGATATTTATTTAAATCTGTATGCAAAATATTAAGTGTCCTAATAATGCCAAATAAAACTTTGTATATCAAAAAATTCATTTTAATTTTTAAGGTAAGAACCAATGTTAAAAAATTTAAATATTTACTTAATATAAGTTTTTAGTTTGATCCATACCTAATCTGCATAAAATCACGTTTCCTGGTAAAACCACTCTAAAGTAATGTCATTAAAAATTAAGTAATGAAATAATTATATATCAAATAAACATTCATTTTAATGAACAGAAAAACTTAAGCAGGACGCTAAATTTTACCTTTTTTAGTCGTTTCGAGCTAAGGCATCAAAA
Source organism: Listronotus oregonensis (assembly GCA_019359885.1). Lineage (NCBI taxonomy): Eukaryota > Metazoa > Arthropoda > Insecta > Coleoptera > Curculionidae > Listronotus > Listronotus oregonensis. The sequence continues at coordinate 28,421 of JAHBCN010003580.1, read as the reverse complement.
GAACGGTAAAAGAACAGACCATAGTCTATCCAAAAAAATCAAAAGACCATATTTTTCGTAACCTAGAGACTCCAAAAATTAAAGTTCTCTTTAAAATCAGTATAGCCAATAAAGTACTTTTTTCTTACAAAAAAAAAATTAAAAAACTTCCCAATAACATTGCAAAGATAAGTACAAAATATTTGTGAAAAAAAACATGTCCAAAAAGTCAGTTATATTACCAAAAACCCCTTTTTGCACTTAGGATACCAAAAGAGACGAAATCAGTGGCGACTTAAAAACCTCAGGGGATTTACAATTCAAATTAAGACAAAGTAAAAATGTCTCAATTAAAATTTGGTCTTCTACTTTTACAAATTTTTTATAAGTAAATTAGTAAACTTAACATTTTTTTTGGCAGCATAGCAGCAATAAACAACATGACTAAAAAACAAAAGAAACTATTTGTCATGTATTATTATTACAACTGCCCAACCAATCATATTAATAAAGATTTTACGAAAATGTTTTGGGAAAAACATGCCTAAAAAGTGAGTTATATTACTATAGCCCTTGTTACATTTAAGATAATAAAAGAGACGAAAACAATGGCGTCTTTATTTTTACAGATATATACAGTATAGCAACAATAAGCATGGTAAACCAAGCAACCTATTCTGTATTTGAAATAAGACCATGCTTCCCTTTCTTGTAGGTCTCTCTCTTTTAGAGGTATTTTTACGTCATCTGCTATAAAGAGTTACCCATTATAATTCCAGTAACTGCAGTTCTTTAAGACCCATGTAAATGTTTTACGAAAACCTAGTATTTAGTCCTTGTGTTGTTAACTATCCTCAGATAAAAAATAAAGTGTTTTAATCTAAATCCACTAAATATTCTTATTAGGTCAAAACCAATTAAACTGACCTCTGTTGGCGACTGTGATTAAATTTAAATAAACTAGATATGTATTCGGCCCAATTACACCTAATTTATTATACATTGGATGCGATTTTGCTTCGAACATATTCCAAATTCCATAATCCGTTTCATATATTTCCTACATTGCCGATATCAGCTTTAAAATTAGGTATTATTGACAATGAATTTTTTTCGTTCTCTTTTAAAAAATACCAAAAATTATAATTAAATATATGGTATTTAAAATAAACAAACGATCAAGCCATTTTTTTCTCCTAAAGTCCCTTTTCAAAATGACATGACGTTATCTTAAAAATCTTTCAAAATTCACCTCTTTTTACTAATTTTTTTTGGGTTTTTTTAACAAAAATTTTTTTTTTGGTAGATAAAAGGGTGTAATCTACCTCCAACAAAAATCTCAAACTATCCCTTTTTTTATAGAAAATCCAAAATCTCAAATTCAAGACGATAATGGATCTATCCGTAAAAACTTTTTCACCAGGGTTTTTCTTCCCACCTTGCGGTTCATTATTATTCAATACCCACAAAAAGTGTTAAACACGCCTAAAGGATTCTTTTAAAAAAAAATTTGAGCTATTTCTATTCAAAGCTATCACAGGATAAACATTTTTCCCCGATTATGGTTTTTAACAAATCCTAACACACTTATTTTTTATTTTCCCAGTTTCAAACGAGTATGTCCTTAGGTGGTTGCCGCCTTTTGGGAAAACGAAAAATATCAATTTGCGTCATTTTTCGTTTTTCTAGTATAAACTGATACCATATTAAATTTTCAAAATGTTAAAAAGTCTATTATTGATATTCTTTCCCCCCTCCCCCTCCCCGGGGAAAAAGAAAAAATTTTTTAAAAAAAAAATAAAAAAAAAAAAACCCCCCGGGTTATTTTTAAAAAAAAAATTTTTTTTGGGGTTTTTGGCAAATTTTTTTTGGTTTTAAAAAGAAGACAAAATTTTTAAAGAAAAATTTTAAAATTAAAGAAAATTATTAACCCCCAAAAAAAAAACTTACCTTAAACTAAAATACATTTTAAGGGCCAAACCTTTCAATGAAAGATTGGAAGAAATTAAAAAAAAAACTTAAATAAACTAAAATTGCTTTTTAAAAAAATTTTTTCCAGTAAAAAAAAGAAAATTTTAAAAAAAAACCAATTTAATAAAACAAAAAAAAATTTTCTGTTAAAAATATTTTTTGGGGGATTTGGCTATTTTTACAAAAAATTTTTTTAACCCAATCAGTCCAAAACATAAAAATTTTAAATTTTTTTTCCGATAACTTTTTTTCTGCTTTTTTTAAACGTTCTGATTTACAAAAAAGGGAATTTTTTTTTCAAAAAAACATCGGTGGAAAAAAATTTTTTTAGTTTTTAAAATTGGAAAAATATTTTTGCCCCATACTTTTTTTTCAAAAAAAAATTTCGTTTTATCTGTCAACTAAAATACTTCATTTTAGTATTACATATATATATATATATATATATATATATATATATATATATATATATATATATATATATATATATATATATATATATATATATATATATATATATATATTTTTTATATATTTTTTTATATATATATATATATATATTTTTGTAATACTACCACATTTTCTTGGAAGGGTTCATTTTTGAAAAGTTGTATTTTATGTTTTTATGATAAAAAACAATAATTTATCATTAGTAATTTTTTTTTCATGGTTTCGTGATTTTACCTCCTTGCTGTATTCATAATAAAATTGATGTTAAATTTTAATAACAACTACAATGTCAACATAGTTTCTTTATATGATATTAGCTTTTGTTTCATAGCCTACTGTGGTTTAAAATATGAAAGTTTAAATAAATTGCATAGGGAACCAATATTTTCATGGTCTAAAATATTTCTGAAAAAAGAATTTATCATGCCATCTTTTAGGATTAAAAAATACAGAGTTTTCCGTTAAAAAAAATAAGCTTGCCCGACCCCGTATACTTATTCGAAAAAAAAAAGATTATTAAACGGTCATTATAAAGAAACCTTTGTATAAAATATTTTTCTGTATCTATTTTAACTAAGAAAAAATGGGGTCACTCTGAAATTGTCAATTTTTTATTTTCCCCCGTTTCTCTTAAGCGAGAAAAGGCTTTTTAATTTTGATTTTACCACCCTATAAGTGTCATAAATGGGACTCCCAGTATGATATTTAATTTTTTCCATTGTAGAAAATACTGTAACACGTCAACTTTAAACAGGTATAATTTGCGAAGAAGTTGACAAATCTACATAAAACTTTACACCTGTTTATAGAAAAAGTATTACCATTTTTATAAAAATAAAATGACAAACCTAAAAGCGCAATCTTTTATCGATCGACTAGTTACTTAGACTACCTGACATCTGGAAACAAAAATATATTAAGTAATAACGTCTATTACTAAGTATAAAAATATAAAATTACCAATTTAAAATGAGAGATATTATAAAGTAATTAGAATATACAGAGTTTGTAAAGCACTAATTGCGTTTGTATAAAAGCAATAACACAAATATTCTATTAATTATTTCACGTATTTTGTCCATATTTTATTCCCAAATTAGGCATAATTGAGGATTGCATTACAAGCGGTCGCTGTACGTAGAATCCAATTTCCATAATGAGATTCGTAATAATATTTTGGATATTAAGTCCCTAATTGGGTTAAGCTTGTGTAAAATTTAGGAGCGAAATTTGTTTTGTTGAAACTATGGTAAATTGGTATGTAAAACCTGTATTATTTATGAAAATATTAAACAGAAATTTATTGTATTAATGAAATTTAGGAGTTTTATTTTTTAAAGGTTTAAGTGTTAAAATGTATTTAGTTGCTATAAAAACAAGGTCCACAAAAAAAACTGGTGTGTGCTGGGCGTAGTGATGAGCAAAGCAAGACCAAGACCAAGACGGCTAGTCTTGGTCTTGCAAGCCTGGTCTTGGGCTTGGTCTTGCAAGTCAAAGGAAAGTCTTGGTCTTGGTCTTGGTCTTGCACCACCCGGTCTTTTTGGTTTGCTGCAAGAGTCTTGCTGGTCTTGCTTTTTTGGTAGTAATAATTTAGACTAAGTAATATTGAATAAAATATGTTTTTTAAAATAAAAACAAATAAAGACGGAAACTATATTTTTTTGATTCAAATTATAAAATATGCCAATTTTAACCTTACATACTTTGAATTATTTTAAAACATATTTTAAATGTAGGGATTTATTTATTATGCTCCATTTTTAGTTGAATTGAGACCCTTTGGGTTTTTTTACTTTGGTGGCACATAGAAACATTTTAGTAATAAGAATTATTTAAATTTTCTTTGAAGGCATATAAAATTAAAGAAATACAAAACTATGTACTGTGCGAGAAATTTTTTTTTTTTTTTTTTTTTTAATTTCAACCAGATGTGAAATTTTCATGAAAATGATTTTAATTTTTAAAAAACATTGGTTTGTTACTTTAAAAAAAAGTTATTAAAGGAAATCTTTCAGTTTATATGAACTTTTATTTTAAATTAGTAAAAAAATTTGCCTACAAAGTTTGTAAAAAATATTGTTTAAACATCCTCCCATTATACAGGGCGGCTTAATACTGTGACAAAGCTTGATATTTTCAAAACCCGTTATTATGGTGAAAAACTAATAAAAATATAAAAAAAAAAGGTCTTAAAATGTAAAATTTTTTTGCTATTCCAAAATTTTTCAAAACCCCCTTATTTTATTTTTAGCCCAAATATAAAATTTATGACAAAAATCAATATTATGCCGTAAAATTGTTAAACTATCATATGAAACAATGTCAACGTTTTTAAATGTTGGGTTTTTTTTGATAAAAATGACGTCATTATTATTCTTGAATTTACTCATAATCGTTGTTAAAGAACTTTAAAAAAATAACAAAGTGATCCATTTAATTATTATTTTATTAAAGAAACCTGTTACTCATTAAAAAAGCCTTTTTTGCGGTTCTCTCACTTTTTTTGTCATTTCTATATGAAATACCTTTGTATATTGATTAAAAAAAATTAAATATTAATATATTTTAAAAAGTTGCAGAACTGAAAGGGTCTTGCAGGTCGGCCCCGTTTTTGCGTAGTCTGCACCCCTGGGGGTCTTGGTCTTGGTCTTGCATACCCCGGTCTTGGTCTTGGTCTTGGTCTGGTCTTGGTCTTGCAGCAAGAAAAAAGGGCCCAAAAGAAAAAGACCGGTCTCGCTCATCAAGCGAGCGTCGGACTAGGTTTTTTTCGCTGAACACAATCAACGTCAAATTGGGGTCAAACAGAAAAAAATCGAAAAAACCCAAAAGCCGACACGGTACATTTACCGGCAGAAACCTGCTAACACGAAATATTTGGACTACCCACTATAAACTACGAAAAATAAGGCCGAGTGATGATGCGTTTTTATAGCAATGGACTTAGCAATTGTTAAAGTTAACAACGGTTTAGGATGTTTAACAAAATGTCCAGTGACAGGTCGCCTACTAAAATCATTGAATAACACTGACAATGACGTTTTTTTTAAACATTTTATTTTTGAACTTTAACAATGCAAGTCATTGCTAAAACAACGCGATCACTCGGCCTGGTTTTTAAAAAAAATTTTTATGGTACAAAAGGAGAGCTTTTAAAATTGTCCCATAAAAAAGAGTTTTAAAAAACAGCGTGTCCCCGCAGTTCTTGCCATATGGGAAAATTTTTGACAGTCGAAACAAATCATTTTGATGTAGAAAGTTTCCCTTTTTTAAAACTAAAAATCCCTACGCAAAAAGTTTAAAAATACCAGCAGTATACAGAGTAGCGACAAACGTAAAAATTTTTCCAAAACTAAGTACCCTTATTTTGCAATATCAGGAATTTTTAAAATTTTTTTTGATTTTAAATTTAAAAAAAAAAAACTTTAAAACAAAAACAGCTTTTTTTTTATTTTTTTTTGTAAATTTTTTAAACAGACGAATTAGGGGGAAAAAAAAAAAAAAATTAGTAACACATACAAATTTTTTTTATTTAAATTTTATTACCCTTTTATTTTGAAAACCCTTTAAATTTTAACAATTCCAAACGAGATCCACCAAGTTTTTATTTTTTTAAAATTAAAGATATTTTTAAAATTGTAAAAAAACATTTTTAAAATATTTAAAAAGGGAAATTTTCCGTGAAAAAAGGGTAAAATTTTTGCCAAAAAATTCCCCCCCCAACCTCCTAAACAAAGCGGACTAAGGAATCTTTAAAAAACTCAAAACTTTCCTTCCCCCAACTGTTTTAACAAAATTTTATTTCCTTTTTTTGCCATAAAGGTGACCAAAAGTTTAAAAATAGGTTTAAAATTTTGGTTTAAAATTTAAAAGGAAAAATTTTTCCTTCAATTAAAAACGAAAAATTTTTAAAAACTTTTTGAATTTTTTTTTTTTAACCTTTCCCTTTTCCACCATCTAGTTGAACCAAAAAACCTTTTTATTTCAGAAAAATGAAAAATTTTGACCGCCAGCAGTTTCCGACGCCTCGGAGCAGACGCTTAAAAAAATATTCTGCAGGGCCGAAATTTTGTAAAATAAATGTTTATTTTTTATTTTTAGCAATGTAACAAAAAGATGTTAAAATTAATAAATGATCCAATTATTTTATCACCTTAAAACAAAAAAAAAATATTTTTACCCTGCCTTAGGATAATATATTGTGTTATTAGATGCCGATTCTGGATGTAATAACATCTGCCTATCACTTCCGGTTTAAACGAAGTGGCGTGAATTTTAATATTTTAAATGGTATACCCTGTATAATATTTAAATTCTAAAAGCCATTTATAAAACCTGTCCTAATTCTATCTGTCTAAATCATATTTCTATCTTTGTTGATTTTCGAAGAAATGGTAATTTTAAATGTGCAAACAACCACATGTTATGCAGGTATGTGGAAAAAGGGTCCATTACTAAAAAATATTAGGTTTAACTGAAGGTCAAGTTAAGGATAAACAAAAATGGTCAAAAAATCTATGGCCACTTTCTTATGTTTATTATATGGCGTGCCATTTAAATTTTTGAAGTAACGTTATTAGAAAAATAAGTTTTTGTAGCACTTCCGCTATTTAAACTCATAATTTAGGGGTAGGGTTGAATAATATATCCTAAGGGAAAAAAAACCATCTCATCAGATCAATTTTCACACGTGTCAATGAGTTTGTGAGAAATTAAGGGCCTTTAACGCATTTTTAAATTTAATTATGTTAATAATCATTCGATTTGGCTAAACACCTAATCATCTATAATCTACTGTCTGCTCTCTATCTAGACATAAACTTAATAAATATAATGTATATAAATAAAATTTTACTTTTCTTAACTCAGTATACTTTTAAAAATAATAAATAAATTTACTTGTTACAAAAAGTAAATCTCTTAGTTATTAAATTATGCAATCGATTAAAAAAACTATTTAAATAATAAAGCCCTAAATTTGTTTATCGGCATTCCTAAGCATAGACTGGTAAACACAACTATACGTACGTCACACTAAAAATTTCTGCATACTTAAAGCATCATGACACGAAGTAGGCTGAAAACAAAACCTGCATTCTTTTAAGTCTTGGCAGAAACAATTGCAACTCAATACCTGTCCTTAATAATTTTTCGTAAATTTTTAGAATTTTTTTGTTATACGCGTGAAAATTTTCGCTTTACGATTTATTATGATTTTAAGAGTGGTCTGTGCCCAAAGCAGTGCACTGAAAGATTTCGGGCTCCTTTTGGTGATAAAGCCTCGAGTTTAGGAAGTGTGTACAACTGGTTAAACGAGTTCAACTTTAAACGAGTATTTTTAAGTGACGAATGGCGTGAGGAGTGGTCAATTTCTGGTGTCACTGAAAAAAAAACATAGCTATTGTTCAACAAATAATAGAAAAAGACAATGATGTAACATATTAAATTATTCGGGGTACCTTGAAAATTTAAATAACTGCAACCGAAAAGATCTTGCACCATCACCTTGAAGTTAGAAAAGTTTGTTGTCGTTGGGTTCCCCATAATTTAACCAAAGCTCAAAAAGCACGCGGGTTTAAAAGATGCACAAAAATTCTAAAAAAATACGACCATGGTAGATCAAATGCGGTCTACGGCAATTTTCACCGTGACGAAACATGGGTTTTTATGCCTTTGAAACCCGTTAAAGTTAGACAGTCCCCAGTGTTGGGAAAAAAAATAATTGTGGGGTTTTTGGAAAAAAGGGGGGCCCAAAAAACAGTTTTTTTAAAGAAACAACAAACAGTTAATTCTCTTTGGTACACTACACTTTGTTTGCTATAAATGTTAGAAAAAGTTCGCTTAGTGCGTCCAAGAAGCAACATAGTTTTGCACCACGACAATGCTTCGTACCATACGAGCCTTGAAAAAGATCGATTTTTAGAGCAGTCGAAGGTGAAATTATGAACATCCACCTCACAGCCCCGACCTATCACCCTATGACCTTTTTATGTTCCCAAAACTTAAAGATAAAATGCGTGGTCAGCGTTTTTTAAATCCAAATGAAGCTGTTTCTACAATTTAAAAACCTTGTTTTGAAAGTGACTCTGGAACAATGGCATTAATGTTCTACTGATTGGTTTTATCGAACGAATAAATATGTTGAGTTGGGGGAAAAATATTTTGAAAAACAATAAAGTAATTTTTTACACAATATCTTATGGTTTACAGACATTTTCGGTGCGACCTACGTATACTTACCAGTCTCAGGGGGCCCCAAAATTAAGCTGCATGGGGATCTCGAAACCGTAAGAGATACGAAGTCGGTTAAAATTTGAACTTGCGCATTTTAAATGCCTAACAACATGCCATTTAGAAAGTTGTAAAATTCCAATACTTCCAGAAAATATCCCGGGAAAAAAAGAAATTTACCGATTTCGTTTTTTTTTTAGAAATATGGAAAAACAAAAGACACTTTCTTATGGCCACTTTCTAAGCTCTACAAAACAGCTTTGAGAGATTTTCGTACGACGTTTCATTTTTTTAAACCATCATCAACTTTATTTATTTAAATATGGCACTCAATTGTTTATTGCATTTTTTGAAGCAGTTATAATCCCCAAAAAAAAATGATGTATAACACCTTTAAAATTTTTCTGTTTAAAAAAACATATTTTTTATAAGAGACAAAGAGTTGAAAAAGGAACGACATTATTTCTTATAGGGGCGTTCCATATTTGTTAATAAATATTAAGTATTATAAAAATTTTTTAATTGGGATAATAAGGGGAAAAATTAAATAAACCCCGGTCCGTATTTAAAAAATAAAGTTAATGATGGTTTAACAACGAAACGTCGTGCGAAAAATTTTGAACTTTTGGGAGCTTAAAAATGGGCCCTAAGAGAAAATGTCTTTTTTTTTCCGTATCTCTTTTTAAAAAACGTTAGGAAAAGATAAAACGAAATTGGCAAATTTCGGTTTTTTTGGATATCTCCGGAGTACTCGGGTTTTTAACTTTCTAAGTGGACCCCTCTTAGTTACGCAAATACACAACTTGGCCAAATTTTCCGACTTCATTTTTTTCTCCCCACGATTGCTGAGGCAACCCAGTGACCTAGACCAAACCATTCTCATTGGGCAAAAACCTCGATTTATATTTTCTAATAAACGATATTTCCACAACAATATTGAACACATTTTATATATTTTATTTTTAATGTCCAAATAACATGATCATTATTATGGTTAACATAACTTTGTTTCAAAATCAAAATAAATAAATTTAGCCAAATTCAATACAGTTCTAAATCGAGTACTAAAAATCTACAAACCACTTTAATCGTATCCAACATAAATAAATTTAAATAAATAGTAACTTTATACAAACCAATATTTGTAATTTATTTATTTGTTCATTGTATTTGTAATAATACAGTATAACAGAGTTAATAAAACAAATTTTATAAAATAGAATTAAAATTTCATTGCTGTACTACAATTCAATGTAATGGAAAAATACGAATTGGCAAAATTTTTGCATACGGGGGCGCTGATCACAAATCTAAAGTAAGTTTTTTTCCACAACTCTTTATTTTCGAGATACCGATCAATAATAATATATTATATTATAAGGATTAAAAGTGCATCTTTTTTTACGAGCAATTTTTCCAGTTGCAAAGGTGAAGCGCCCCCACCGACAAACAAAATTGCGAGTAAAAATAAGCACTTTTAGTCCGTATTAGTCCGTATTATATGAACTATTTTTTCTCCAACCAAGTCAATATTAATACATTTAGTTCTTAAAAAAAACTTCAAATGCAATTGCTTTTAATCCTAGGATTAAAAGTAGCCTTTTAATTAAAAGTGTTGCTAAGCAACGAGCACATTTTTGTACGGTATGAAATTGATAGCTTTTGCACCTGAAAATAGTACAAAAATGTCAACTTTTTTGACTGTTGGAGAAAAACAAATAAATTAAATTAATCTTATTTTCATCATCTTGTCCTGTTATCACAAAATTGGTGATACTTACACTAAACTTTCATATAATATTTAAAATTTATTAAAAATAGCCGTGTTTTTATATATTTTATTTAGTTTTTTGGTAAAAATACAAAAACTTTAAAAATATCTATTGAGTGGCGCAATCTATTTTTTCCATAATAAAGCAAATTATATAATATCTAATGTTACACAATAAAACGCATTAAAGTTAATAAAATATGATTATAATAAATAATTTTAAATTTTCTATGACAGTTTTGTTTAAAACCCACCAATCAATGCTGAGCAAAAAAAGAAGAAAAACAGCAAATGTGCAGTTTGTTTGAATTTGAATATTTCAAAAACGAAACATTGACAAAAAAACTAACTTCGGTTTTATGATCAACTCCAAAAAAATCCGATATTGCAAGAAAAAACTTGAAAATTGATTAGGCGCAAGAAAAATTAAAAATTGTTTTTCTTATGTATTTTATACAATAAGAGTCATCTTAAACATGGTAACAAAGATTAATTAAATTTCAGACCTGACCGTACTATTCATTGCGCAGAATCCAAAAGGCCTTTTCCCCTATACCCGTTTACCTTTTTTGCCCTGCATGCGTGGATGAAATTGTTCAGCAATTCTGGCCTTCCATTAACATTAAAACTTCCTTGTGTAGCCCCAATATCAGTTTTAAATAAGACTTTGTTAATTACTTTTGCTTAATACTGAGTTAATTTAAGGAAACCTTAAAACCTTATTAAAAAAATAAAAAAATATTGTAATTATCACTTGTGACATTGGGTCATAAATTTAAGGAAATCGCAAGGTTTTTAAAATGTAATCCTCTTATAGCTTTATAGCTTAAACAATTTTATGGTGTAATATTTTTGAACTATGGTAATAACTAGATTTTCTTGTGCAAATATATTAAAATAAGTTAATTTTGCCTTAAATTTTTGGCAAATATTTAGCATATATTTTGGCCACTCGGGTTTGTGGGTTTTCTTTTTACTAAATTAGACAAAAATACGTCCATTTGTAGAACGAAAATTTAGCTAGTAGTTCTTTGTCATCAAAAAAGTAAGAATAAACCACGAATTAATGCGTGTATGCTTTATACAGTATGTCCGGCAATGGAGTAGACAAGAGGGCAAACTGACCAAAAATTTCTTTTTTCGAGGAAAAGTCATTCTTTATAAAAAAATTTGCTTGCCGAGAGAATACGATTTTAGATGCATAAAATTAAAATTGTATACAGGGTGTCCCAAAAGTTAAAACTTCAATTTTTACAAGAATAAATTACCGTTACTTCAAAGTTTTAACAAAATGCTACTTAAAGAAAATTGTTTGAAATTATATAATTCTGTAAAAATGGCTGACAGTGAACAAGTTATTGACAAACCGGATAATACAAATTGTGTTTATTGTAAAGCATCGTAAAAGTGGCTGCTAAATGTGACAACTGTGGATGTGTTTACCACCCTGCTTGTGCTAACTACGCATAAAGGGGTAAAAGTTATCGCCGCAAATAGCATAATTTGTCCTAGTTGTGTTTCTGAAGATACTGAATCACTGGATTCCTTGAAGGCCCTTAATAAGGTATTGTCGACACTGGTTCTTGAATTGCGAAGACAAGAATCAGATCTTAGTGGAAAATTCGGGCTTATTACAAGAAGAAATCGCGTTTTTGGAAGTTAGAATAAAAACATTTCAAAACAAGGGTGATGTTTTTAGTTCGGATGGCTTGCTCAATTTACTAAAGCGCCAGAACCCGATAGACGTAACAACCAATGAGAGAAGAGGGCGCGAAATTCAAATAGTAAAAACTTTACCACCAGCACATCGATAGGCAACCAAACCTACGCAGGGTGCCGGTTGCCCACAACTCCAACGCTTTCTGATAAGGTAAACAAAAACATAACAAAAAATCGTAACCGTTCAACAAGTATCTAATGCAATAAGCAATGCAATAACGTCTCGGTACACCTCTCTTGATAAAAATGGCCCCAAAGTAGTGAGTTATCCTCATTTTCTACATCTAATGATCAGAATAATCCAACAGACGGCTTTGTAACAGTTCAGCATCGCAAGAGACGGGGGACAAGCAGTCTCCATAAGTTTGCAAATGATCCATCGGGAGGATTTATTGGGATTCGAAAAATGTGGCTGTATTACATCGGCAAAGTTGCGGAAACAGCTTCATCAAATATGATAGTTGAATGGATTAAAGCAAGGACATCTAACTATTGATGATTTCTCTGTTGAGAGAATTACAACAAGGTAGATCCAAAGCATTTAAGATTGGAATTTTTAGAAATATTATGATAGGATTGTGTCGACTGATTTCTGGCCAACCGGTGTAGTATTTAGAAAGATTCAATATGAGAAAGTCTTTCGCTAATCAAAATCTGGAAAGAGACACATCGAAAATTTTCAATACCCAGGGAATCACAAATAGAAAAATAAAAGGTGTATTATCAGAACATTAGAGGGTTACGGACTAAATTAGTTGACTTTGCGATTAATGTCTCACTATGTGATTATGATATAATTATGCTTACAGAGACATGGTTAACACCAGAATTCCACGACTCAGAAATTGGCCTGTGATAATTACTATATTTTAAAGAAATGACCGTGACTGTGAAACAACGGGAAGGTCACGTGGTGGAGAGGCATTGCTCATTGCTGTCTCTAAGAAGTATTCTGTTGAAAGGCTGGAAGTTCACTGTCATAATAATAAAGATTTGAAAGAACTTTGGGTGTTATTAACTCTGAATTTAAAAAAGTGTTGTGTGTGTGCCGTTTATCTCCCACCATATTGTACTATCGATGATTATCGGAATCACTGCTCTTCAATCGAGGAACTCTCAAGTTTATTTGATGAGGATTTAATTTACATACTTGGTGATTACAGTCTTCCTGGAAGCAACTGGGAAGTGATGAAGACCTGGGTTATTATAGAAGAACCAAGATAAACCAACTGAACTTTTACTTGAAACTGCTTCGTTTGAACTTAACCCAAATAAATAAGATTTACCTAATGTAAATAAAGTATTTCTTGATCTGGTGTTTTCCAATAATTGTACTACTATAATAAATTGTGTAGATTTTCCTTTATCTCCTTGTGATAAACATCATCCTGCACTTTTTTAATCTTAGATATTTATTGATACTTTGTACCTTTATCTTTTGAAAATTTTATTTTGATTTTAAAAACTGTGATTTCAATGCTATTAACAATTTTTAATTAATGTTTTATGGAATGATATTTTTAACTGTGATGTGAATACTGCTGTGACTAGATTTTTATTTATGATGTTTTAAATATATGTATAGAGATTTGTGCCTAAGATGGTGATAAAGAATAATTTTAAATTCCCCATATGGTTTTACAGATGAATTAAAAGATAATATTTTTGAAAAAAAAAAGCTCATAAAAATTATAAACTGATTAAAACATATAGAGTTATATTATCTGTTTAGTAATTTAAGAAATGTTTGTAAGGCTCAAGCTCCTTAAATGCTATGAGAATTATATAAACAGTATTGAACAAAATATTAACGTTAATCTAAATACTTTTGGAACTATAAAAGCCAAAAAATAAAGATCAAGATATGCCTAATGTTATGAGTTTGGGTGATTCTGTCGAAATGGATTCTCCGGTGTAGTGGCGGATTTGTTTGCTACTCACTTTGCCGCTATGTATGTTGATACTCCATCTGAAAATGATCAATATCAACAAACTTCTGTCCAACCTTGCTATCTGATCAATGTTCAGTATTAACGTATCTAGTTATTCTATAGACTTTCCCACTGTTTTTGAAAGATTGGTAGGAATTGACTTAAGTGCGGGTCCGGGACCGGATGGCCTAACAGCCTTATTTCAAAAGCACTGCCTATTATATGACAAGACCTTTGTGGTTACTTTTTAATAAGTCATTGACGGCAGGTGTTTTCCTGATTTATGGAAACGATCCTATATAACGCCAGTGTTCAAAAATAGTGGTAAACGTAGTCAGGTTGAAAATTATGAGCCGATTTCTAAGATTTCTTTAATTCAAAAATGTTTGAGTCTATTATTGCGGACTTTTTAAGTACCCATTTAAGAATACAATTATAATTAACCAGCATGGTTTTCATGAGACGATCTGCAGCTTCTAACTTTTGCTTGTAACATCTGTATTCCAGTGTCGAGGGCCTTGGAGGAGGGATGTATTGTGGATTCTGTCTACACTGACTTTTCAAGGCTTTCAGACATTAATAGATCATGATATTCTGATAAAAAAGCTTTTTATCATATGGGGAGTTCATAGGTATGCTTTCTGAAATGGATCAGTTCATATCTGAGAGGAGGAAGAGCGGGTTGCGGTAAGCTAAATAAACTCACTATCTAGAATGTCAAAGTTACTTCAGGTGTTTCTCAAGATATGCTGGCTTCCAATACTGTTTAATCTATTTATTAATGATGTATCCGATTGCTTTCACTATTGCAGATTTACACTTTATGCGGATACGACCTTAAGATTTATAAAGCAAATTCGTGTCCTGATCATTATGCGTTATTTCAACAAGACTTAGATTGTTTCCATACTTGGTGCATCGAAATAAGTTAAAATTAAATATTAAGAAATGTAAATATATTCAGTTTGGCAGATGTATGGGTATGGTGCAGTGAGTCTTTTTCTCTTGATGGTAGGGCTATTGATAAGGTACATATAATTAGGAAGGGATCTGGGTGTACTATTCGACAATGGACTATCTTTTGTACAACATATTCAGGCATGTTGCAGTAGGCACTAAGAATGCTTGGTTTTGTTAAAGAAATACCCAAAGTTGTAAGAAAACATTTATACTATAAGGACTCTCTATGTTTCTGGTCAGGCCACATTTGGAGTATTGCACTGCTGTTTGGTCGCCTTATCATATCTTTCAGGATATTGGTTTCATGGGGTTAAATAGTAACTTTTTTTTGGTTTAAATTTTTATTTCACTAAAAAGTTTCGTAGGTATACCTTTAATTTTGTATAGTATCACCTTTAAATAGGTAGGTACTTTACTAATAAATTCTGACAGTGTCAACCAAACCAGCCTCAGTATGAAGTTTTGGATGTTTTTATAATTTTTACAAATGTAAACAGCGAAGCAAAGAATAAATGTAATCCAATGGTATGGTAATGGAGATTTTTCATAGATACATGATAGAAAAAATTCATAAAGGTTCCCAATGTACCCGTGACCAAATGGGCGGTCTGCAAGCTAGTAAAAAAAATCGAGAAACTGGATCTGTACTGAACTTAAAAAAAGTGAAAAAATCCCATAATGATGATGATGTAGCGACTCTACTTTACTACGTCAGTATTTTAAAAAATTAAATGTTTGGTGCGCAGTTTCGTACTTATGGTATAATAGGACCATATTTTTTGAAACTTGTAACAGAATTTCTTATTTTATTATGGTAAATACTTTTTTTTCTGATCATTTGAAACAATTGCCATTAGATTATCGAGGTAACGTGTACTTTCAGCAAAATAGATGCCCTGCCCATTTTGCTAGAGAAGTAAATGATAGGCTTGATTTAAAATTTAAACAAAAATGGATCGGGCATAATGGTCCAGTTTTAATGCCTCCAAGAAGCCCCGACCTCACGTCCGTCGAAGTGTATTTGTGGGGACGTCTAAAACAGTTAGTTTATACAAATCCACTACCAAATGATGAGGACATTTTGGAACAAAGAATTATACAAACTGTAAAAGCAATATCCCTAAAAAAAAGTGCGACGCAGGTTGTGGATATCTTAGATCCCAACTGGAAAAATGCGTTTTTCATGGTGGAGCAGTATTTGAATAATTCGAACATAATAATTGTTGTTAAGCTTAAGCTATTTGACGTTTATCTAATTTTGTTAATAAGGTCTTAAATGATTAGATTGACACTGTGAGAATTTATTTGTAAAGTACCTATTTAAAGGTGATATTAAAAGGTATACAAAACCAAAAGTACACCTATGAAACTTTTCAGTGAAATACAAATTTGAACCAAAAAAATGATAGCTATCTAAACCTAATAAAAACCAATATCCTTAAAGATATCATAATTTCAAACAATGTTTTTAAGTAGCATTTTGTTAAAAACTTTAAAATAAGAGTACTTTATTCTTGTAAAAAATTGAATTTTTAACTTTTGGGACACCCCGTATACAATTTTTAATTCCATTGACAATCGTATTTTCTCGGCAAGAAAAATTTTTTATAGAGCATTACCTTTTCTCGAAAAATGAAATATTTGGTCCGTTTGCCCTCTTGTCTACCCCATCGTCAGACATACTGTATATGGATAGTATAGTACAACACTAAAACAACATACTCCACGTTTTAAAACAGAGGAAAAAGTACAATTAAAAACAAACTACCTATTAAGATAAGCTCTTTGTTCTCATTCGAAAAGTCTTCAGAACATTAAGCTTAAATTGCCTCTATAAAAATAAAAATCCTAATCTAAATAATTTGTTTTCCTGTATCAGTTTTTACCTTATATTCCGCTATAGTCTTCAGCGAAATTAAATTCAATAATAAAGTTTTATATTAGTTTCTTGAAGAAAACTAAACAACAAAAAGTTAAATTACTATATATAGAAACCAACGTAGGTTGACATATACTAGTACTAGTTTTTTGTATAAAGTATTAAGAAACTTTTTTTTTATTTTAAATATATTTTTACAATTAGATCCAAACAGGTTTATCGTGAACGACAGATGACAAAAAAAATTATTCTAAATGCTTGATAATTTTGCTTTGAATACCAGTCATGGCTGGTTTTTTTGTATTGCTTAAAAAAACTTACGCTACTAAATTTTCAAACAGTTACAACTAATTGCTTTATTACTTCACTGGCTGATATTACAATATCAAAATACCCTACACATTTTTGAACTTACATTAATTTGTAGTTCATCTACGGATTTATAATTAATAAACCATTTTCATCGTGGCAAATAAAACTGGATGCTGCACATACATTATAAATTCCTTTATTACTATAAGAGGAAAACAAATAGCTTTTAACCATACACACAAAAGCAAATGGCGTTCCAAAACACCACACTATACATATTTATTTTAAACCATTTTAAAAGAAAATATTTCTTTTACAAAACCTTAAACGAATCTTAGATTGGGAAGCAAAAATATTTTCAGTTTAACTCTTCTACTGTCATGTTCGTTGTCGGGAAAAAAGACTGCCAATGCTTATCCGTTAGATCTGAGCGGCCAAGTTCTGCAAAACCGTCATTTAATCTTGTTGGCGTAACTTTTGACAATAACATTAACTGGCACAACCACAACTAACCACAACTAACCACATTACATCCATAGCTTCGGCAGCTTTAAAGAACTTCTTATCTTTTTACTCTTTATGTATCCCAAATCAGAATCTCTTTAAAATATTGTTGTTATGGCTTGGTAATGGCGTCTCTTACAACTCTTACAACAAAGTTACCGTTTGGTGCGGATTGTACTTCTTCCAAAAACGAATTTTATCTATTTTCTTTTGGTCTAAATTCAACTATATGGATGTAGACGACTTTCGCTTCCAGCAGAACTACTCTACGTAGCACACAGCGGACGCCACGATGAAGATTCTGCATGAATTATTTGAGAGTATGATTATCTCTTGCAAATTTGAATTGGCCACCAAAATCGTGCGTGTTGACTCGCTAAACTTTTATTGTGGGGTTTTCTAAAGTTGCAGGTCATGCAAATAAGCTGTAATTGACTGATGCTCTTTAAGTCAAGATAACTAAGGCTATCGCTAAATTTAGCCAGATTTATACGGCAGAGTCGTGAAAATGAGATTTGGATCCTGGGCCACCATGAGAACCGTGCGAACGATGATATAATTCATACGTAATGGCATACATGAGTTCAATATATAAAAAATAATTTCGTTAACATCTCACACACAACTTGTTTGACTCCATTTCAACATCGGACAAACCCTTATTGAAAAACTCTATATTGTAATGAAAATGTACAAATATTAGTTTAAAAATATAGTAATGCTACAAATATGCAGTTATATTTTTTTTAATACAGAGATAGAAAACAAAGTAATCTGTTCTACCCTATTTAATAAATTACTTTTAATTTTAAAATTTTACTTTAGTTTACATTATGTGAAATTCGCCCTGTAGCTTCGTCGGTGTAGTAAACTAATAATAAAATATGCAAATGAGAACGCTTTTAATTTTTTTAAGTAGTACCTAACAATGGTTAAAAGATATCCGATATTCTTTTGCTACCCCTTACATCTATTTATTACAGTTAATGACTAAAAAGTTTAATAATGGTAAGTCATTAACTTCTAGTTAAACGTTCATAATAGATTGTGTATTTTTAGTTTCATTGATTTTCAAGAACTCTTAATGAGACAGTTTTGTACATTTATTAACAAAAAAAAAAAGATTTTATAATTATTATCACTAAAGCTCATTAAAGAAAGTTATATAACTGTCTATTTTAGATCTTTGAATTTTTAATATCAAAATAGTTTTATGTTCTGTTGGAATTTTTCTTTGGAGTTTCCTTAAGTCGCAGGTCTATGCCAATAAGCTGCAATCGACGGATCCCCTTAAAGTCAATATATCTAAAGCAATCGCCCAAAAGACGAATCTATATGGCAGATTTATTAATAATGGTCCACTGGGCCTTTGGAGTAAAAAAATCCATTAATATCTGACACTCAGCTTGTTTTATTCCATTTCCACATCGACCTGCTTTTTTTAAACAAGGCTTTATTATAATAAGAATGTGCAAATATTTCGTTTAAAAACATAGTAATGCTACAAAACTGCAGTCATAAGCTTTTTATTTAGCACAGAGACAAACAACAAAGTAACCTTTTTACCTTTATTAACCAAATATATGTCTTCATATTTACAATCACTAAAGCTGATTGATTATACAGTATATTATAGTAATACCGATTTTGAATGCTATAATTATAAAATCCAAAGATGTACTAAATTTTTAGGAACTTATGTCGACGTTTAACTAAATTTCAAAAAACATATAGAAAAATTATGTAGTACATTCATAAGAGAGTACCTACAATGCTCTATTATAAATAAGGAGACCCCACAAGAAAAAGTCTAGCGAGATCAACTCGCACGATCTTGGTGGCCAGTTCACATCACATTTGCAGGAGATAATCATATTCTTAAATTATTCAATCAGAAAGTCCATCGTTGAATTTGTGAAAAAAGAAATCAGATGGCATTTGTTTTCAAAAAAGTACGGACCATTGACGCCGCCAACCCAAAATCCTTATGAAACGGTAACTTTTTGTGGTTGCATTGTCACCTGGCGAACCTCGTGTGGATTGGCGTTGTCCCATATACGCCAATTTTGCGTGTTAACCAAGCCATTTATTCAAAAATGCGTCTCGTCGGAAAAAAATGATTTTTTCGGCCAAAAATTGGGTTTTCTTTCAAACGCTTCGTAAGTTCAGTAAGCAAACAAATAGCGTTGTCTATGTCATTAACTTTGAGCTTCTGTTTATGTAAAATCTTTTACGGGTATAAGACAAATAGTCCACAGTACAGACCCCCCCTGGCAAGTTGATTACCACATACTTATAATTGTGATTCCTTAAAAAATAAAAATCTTTGTTAATGTTACAAATAGGCTTGAATTTGAACAAAATTTATGCGAAATTAATTTGATTTAAAATAAATTATGAGAGTGTTTAAGGTAAATAAAAGAAAAATTAGAAAAATTTTAAAGGTTTTTAAAAAAAAAACAAAAAAAAATCTTAGGAGGCCATGTTTTGGTATTGGGGGCATAACTTTTAATTCTGAACTTTTCTTTATAACCTTTTGCTGAATTTTTTAAATAAGGTCTTACTCTTACAATTTTGTACTTTTTACCCTGTACTAACCCGAGACAGTTACAGTGTACGTTGCATTGTTGTTACCATAGAAACTTTTGTGAACCTGATTGCCAATAAAAGGTGTTAATCTAGGATCCGTGTTTTAATACGGGTGTTACGGAACACTGCAAAAATTATGTTTATGTAGTTTTTATTATTTTTGAAGGTAAAGGCGGACACTAAATTGTCGGACAAGTGTATCACTATTTTCTACAATAAATTTAAAAGAAAAAAAAGTGAAAATTAGGTTTGTGGTCAACGATTTTTTATACCCCGTCAAAATTCCAATTTCCAGCTGTCGGACTGAAAAAAATGCGGCTTGAAATTTGTCGGACAAACATAAAATGGTATTTTATAAATTATTTACAATTAATTTTACCAAAAATTACCTATGTGGTTATCGGTTTTCAATACCCTGTCATTTGGGCATGTCTCAAGCGGTAGACATGAAAAAGCCGGACAAATTTTTGTCGGACAAGTTTAAATTCACATTTTCAACAAAATTTGCAGTAACTTTAGCAAAAAAAAAAAAAAGTTGCTGTTGTGACTTTTTAGAACCTTGGGAAATCGCCATAATATAGGGCTTTTTCGAGCGGAAAAGCGGAGGAATCGGGAAAAGTCGAAGAGGAAAAGTGTGGTAGACTCGTCGAAACGAAGTTCCTCACGAATTATAAAGTATGTGGTAATCAACTTGCCAGGGGGGGCCTGTACTGTGGACTAAAAGTCTCAACGCAAAATTCACCAAGTAAAAATATACGAAGTCCGGGTTTTCCACTTTAAAATCTAGTTATTTTGCTTTTATTGAACCGGTTTTAAGATATGGCATTTGCAAATATTATCAGAATCTATTATATTTAATATTTTTATTGCAAAAGAAATCAGTTCGATATATTTATACAGCTAATTTTAAGAACTCCTATAAACCACTTTCTACATTTAAAAATTTTTAACACCAACTACTCCCCATATTTTCAAAAGAGTATTTTTTTATATACAAAAAATACTAGTTTAATAATACTAAGAATTATCTTCCAAATCCATGATCTACTTCAATAAAAAAAACTTTAATTTATGATTTAATTTTTTTTTTAATTATTTACCTGCTAATATAAAAAATATAGGTAGTTTTCATAAATTTAAATTGTCCGTCAAAAACATATTTTTAGCAAAGGCATATCGTATATTGTCTAAATATTTTTAAGATAATTTAAAATAAATTATATATAACAATAAAGCAATAATATTAATAATATTATTATTAATTAAAGTTAAATAACTGTACATTTTGTAACCCTTGGAAATGAATGAAATTAAAAACACACCGTATACTTTAAACGGTTAAGTAAAGGTTAATAAATCACCATTATAAAACTTTTGGTTGAAAGAATACTTAGAAAAATGTATTGCTTCTCAATGTCCATATCTTAATACACTGCTTAAAAAATAACGGAACATTTTTTAATAAACTTGTAAGCTTGGTGTTTTTAGACAAAAAGGTTATATAGCTTAAATTAAAGGTCTTGTAAAAAAACATAATTCATGTCAGATAAAAGTTCTTGTAGCTTTTATAGTTTTGAATATTGACGGTTTAAATTTAAAAAATATAGCTAATATCTGCACAGGAATACATACAGCCACTACATTTAACGTAATTATATTTAAGTTTTTATAACCAATTGTTTTTAATTAGTATCTGTATATACCACGCGAAGATGTCAGACTTGTTGCTGGTTACCTGAGAACCTTGCAGTAACAAGGGACAGCATTGTCAACTGGTTCAAAAACATCTTAAAAGCTGATCGTCGGCTGCAAACGGCGAGTAGCAAGCAGAAGCAGCAATAACTGGGAAGTGAGCATTTTGTTGCTAAAACGGATGACGAATACACGTTGTGTACTATTTTCCACGTAAATGTACAATGTTTGACTAACAAGACTGATCAACTTGCACAGCTGCTTCTAGATGGAAAAAAATTTGACATTCTGTGTTTTTCAGAACAGTAGGTGTAATAATTTTAGTCTTTTACATTTAAACATTGATGGCTATATATTCTATAAGCTTTTTTGTAGGTCCAGCACTGTGCACCTCCATATTTATAAAAAATTGCTTAGAAGCTATACCACTCAACTTGTCGGAATATTCTAGGAGGATGACCGCAGGGTTCTGTGGTACTCTGTTGCCTGAACCAGGTACTGCCATGGTTGCCCATACCGATCGTGCCTGAATAATTTTGAGGTTTTTAACGCAGTTTGAGTTACTTTTAGAATATTTAAGTAAAGAGATATCCAAAAAAATCGTTATATTGGGAGATTTTAATATTAATGCACCGCACATTCTTACTCCCAATGATAAATTGACTGAGCTCTCTTATCTAGTCAACTCATACGGCCTTATTGTTACAATTAAGAATTCACTAAGAATAACATCCACATCACAAACTTGTATAGACAATGTATTAACGAACATGGGGAGTGAGTCTTTCAGGGTGGAAGTAATCGACCCTGTTTCTCCGGATCATCGCGGACAGGTTTGTCTTTCAATAAAAACGGTAAAACGAATGACGCTAATATTCCTAGTATGCGTAGTTTAAGTAAAAAAGTTTGACGAGTCTCTCCGACAATTGACTGGGAAATATTTAATAATGCAACATCGAATTCCAATGATCTAGCTGAATTTTTGTTAAAAACAATTTACCCACATTAATTAATAAACATTTTCCCTTTAAAAGCTTAAGAAAATCTTTCAAACCTTATAATTAGGTTTAATGATGACCTTAGACGCATGCGAGACACCTTGACTGCTGTTAAAGGTCATCTCGTGATCGCTAGAGGAGCACCCCATGACTTTAATGTCTATAAATCTTTAAACGACTATAAACGTAAAGTCAATAATAAGCCAGGGTGACGGGTTACAGAGACTTCTTGACCAAATCTGTTAATAAATCCAAGGACTCTTGGAAACCCAATTAAACAAGAGTGTGGCTATATCACGAAAACCTTAAAAATACCGAGATTGAAGCTAACGACTTTTTAATAATTTTTTGTACTATTTCTAGTACAATTACAAACTCACTAAAACCCAACGGAGTATCTCATTTGGAATTTTTACACAGGTTGCCTCGACCAAATGGTTCATTTTTCTTGTGGCAGGTAATTGAAAGCGATGTTTGTCGATACCATTAAAAAAGTTAAGGAATTCTATTGCTATGACATCTACGATATTAGTAAATTGTCAAGCACTCTTGCACTCTAATCACTTCTATTGACTGGCTTTAGTGGCAAATGTTTTCTGAAGGAACCTTCCCGATGCTCTGAAGGTAGGCTAAAGTTCTGCCCATATTCAAAAAAGGAGATCCTAGTCAGCGAAACTATCGACCTATATCGATATTGCGCCCATATTTGGTAAAAATGTTGGAGTCTATTCTGAAAGACAGACTTACGCTGTATTTTTGAGAAAATTTTAAAATTCTGAGCTGAGTGAGCAGTACTGGACTAGAAATGGCTGCTCCACTATAACTGGTATTTTTGAAGTCGTGGGCGACATGGTTCAGGGTTTGGATCGTGGTGAGCTGAGGACTGCTAGCCTGTGTGATCTAAGCCGAGCCTTTGACTGTCTCCCACCCAAAGCTGTTGGATAAGCTGAATTATTATGGTGTTAAGCAAGTACCCCATCGCCTCCTTGAATCGTATCTGCAAAATAAGAAAGCAAATTCGTTTCAATTCACAGTGGTCTCTGATGAAAATTATCTAACTTCGGGCATGCCTCAGGGCTCAATTTTGGGTCCACTATTGTTCATCATTACATCAATGACTTTAGCACTGCACTGTCACCAAATAAGCATAATGTACGCAGATGATTCTACCATTATTACCTCTGGTATTGACGAAATTTCTGTTAATCAACGCACTGAAGGAGCTATTGCGAAGGCCCAAAAATGGTATGCAGTAAGCAGTATTAAGTTAAACACAGATAAAACTCAAAAAAATTTCTTTTAGTTTTAATAATAATCTTATTATGGGAGCCACGTTAAACTTCTGGGTCTTGTGGTGAGGACGATGGTTTGAAATGGTTTGCACACATTGAGCTATGCTCTGTGCCAAATTAAGAAATCAAATTTATTTACTGAAACAGCTAAAGGTCTTTGGATACGCAAATTTGCACGGTAATGGTATATTTTGCCAAAGCCTCCATTCCTGTTAAGTTATGGGACTGTCCTATGGGGCAATTCATCTCATCACGACAAGGCTTTTAAACTTCAGAAAGGGGCCGTGGGGGTCATTGCGAGGATCGGCCCTCTCGAGAATCATGCAGACCCTTTTTTGCACAGTTTGGGATTATACCATTTCCTTGCATATACACTTGCATATCAAACACTTCTTGAGCTTCATAAAAATATAGATAAATTTACTAAGCTGTCGTACAATCACTCTGCCCTTACGGGACACGATCTTCAAGGTACTATTACTCCCCAGGCATCGACTCGCAAGCCCAGCATGGACCTCTCTGAATATTTCACTATACAATAAGCAGACTCTGTACAGGGCTTAAATTTTTAAAATTTAAAAATAAATTTAAACACATTTTTTATTACAAAAATGTTTTATTCTGTCAAGGAATATATGGAGGGCACCACCAATGAATTAAATTTCATGTATGGACTATTTTTGTATTGTCATTGATCATTTTTTATTTATCACGTTTGTAATATTGCGTTTTCTGTCTTATACCTTTAAATTTTATTTATGAGTTTACTTTGGTGACTTTTGTGACCTGCAACAAACATGTAAATGTAACGTTGTCAAATAAATGTATATCTATCTATATCTATCTATCTATCTATCTATAAATCTATACGATAAATATTCGTATACACAATTATTGTATACCTTAAAACCATTTACAATATATAATAAGGATACATACAGACATACACTTCGAAGATTAAAAATCACAAAATTGGAAGCTGCTTGCGAAGAATCAAAAACATGCATGATGACAAGGGAACTTACGCTTCACGCCATAGTGGTCTATCTAGGCGATAGCTAACATCTTAAAAACTATAGAAGATACAAAAAATTTTATGGAACAATTTAATTTGTCTATATGGAGTTATATAAATATTTTGATAGAATGAATAATAAAGAAGATACATTATATTTGACACTTTGTTTTTGTACCTTTTTTAATTTGAAAGGGTTTTTCTTAGAAACAAATAATAAATTAAATGAGACTTCTTTGATTTATTGGGGAAAAAGATGTGGTCTTTTAAAATATGGAAGCTTAAATATAATTGACGCCTTAAAAGTTACAATGGACTAAGAAGTGTTTCGTTAATTTTTTTTTTAACAGTGTATAAGTTTTAAATTACTAGTCCGAAAAACTACTGTTTAAAAAACCTTGCCAATTTTAAAAAGAGTTTAAGTTTCATTAAATAAGAACGAAAGCATTTTGTTTTTTTAAGCTACGTTTTAAAGTTCAACAACATTCCCAAAAGGGAAATTTTTATTAGCCACATTCAGTACAATGGTTATTACATAAGAAATAGAATATTTCTTTCCCTTTATGATTATATAGGAATAGAATATAAATAGAAAATATTTCTGTCCTTATTTCCACCGCTTGTCAACGCGTACTCTCCATATTCGGTATTTCCAATAATGCTACGGGATGAGTGATGTTTGACAATATGCCGTATAGACACAAACTAAGGGTTAAATTAATTGTGTGACAGTAAAACCCCAGAACGCCATCCGGCGCTGAAATTGTATAATATGCAATAATTACGTGTAACATACCTTGAATAACTACATTAATTACTCCATTGTACTTGGTGCTAATATTCAAACCAGCAAGCGTTGCAAGACGTTGGGTAGTTAAGTACACATAAATTACCGATAGACTGATTTTTGGGAAAAAAACTTACCCGGGAGGTTTAAACCTTTTCTTGGGGGGTTTTATTTTACGATGTTTATTTTTCTCTTTCGTGCACATATTTCAGATGGGAAAAGGGGTGTCATTTTTTCCTATTTTAACATAAAAGTGACATTTTCAAAAAGTGACCGACGTAATTAAAAGTTTTATTTTTCAACATTAGTGCTGCAAAGTTCATTCCATCACCAGTTGCACGATGAAAATATGAACAAATATATATTTCTTTAAGCCAATTATTAAATTTTTGATAAGCCAAGTTGTATATTAATTTCGATTTTTTAAGGATTAGACTCGACATTGCAATTTAAGCAGTTCACTAGGGATGTATGTCACTAAAGACGACGCTATTAAACAACGCTTAGAAACCGATCTACAACTTTAATACAGGGTTTTAAAAACTATCATATTGGTTTTTTTTTTTATTTTCCTGTAATAAAAACAGTTTCATTCAAAACAACAAAAAATCTTGTAAGAAACACGTTAGGAAAAATTTATTTTGTGTAACTCGCGCACCTTTGCAGGAATCCCTCACTAGTGCGGAAAAGTATAACTATATATAGTCAGACCCAATAAATTGGATCACTTCTTAATAACAATACCTACCAATTTGAATGCCTATTTAATCTATTTGGCCGTTTTTTTTTAAATACACAATTTTTCTTTAAAATTTATTTTGAAATTTTTGTACAATTTTTAAAGTATTAAGTCAAAAAACAATTGAACCAGGTTTTGTTCTGTATTATTTTCATGGCAACAAAAGTAATGTTCTTAGCCATCAAAGTTGTCAAAATATTTCTAAGAATTAAAGCTTTTAACAAGTCAAATAATAAATTATTTCGACGAGGAGCTACCTGAATATATTGTGAAAGCTGTCAATGAGGTGAATATAAACCTTTTACCAATAATTGTTTGTCTATTATAAAAATAAAAAATGAGCCGTTTAGTGTATAGGAGTTGACACTTTTGGAAAAATGCCGTAGGAAATTGCTGCCTACCAAAATCTACTAAACAAAAAATTTTCCAACTCTTACAAAAAGTGTCTTTCCCGCACTCAAGTGCTTGCCCAAACTCTGCAACGGCAATCATGTGAGAAAAATTATCACTTTCTGCACTTGTAAGGAAAACCACTATTTTTGTTTTGGCTGCAGTATTTATATTATTATTATTATTATTATTATTATTTAATATGGCCAACTATTATGGAGTGTAATATTTAAAAATGATACCTCAGAATTATTTTACGTCAATTTGTTTCAACTAGAAAACCAGGTTTACACACTTTAAGGACATTGGAAATCTTAAATTGTTACTTTTCTGGTTTTTATTGTGAAATAAAACACAAAAATTATAAATAACACAGCCCTACAAAAAAATTGAAGGTCCGAAAGACTTAACCATGGTCTCTGTATCAAATTACAACCAAATTTGATGGGGTCAATTTGACCACGGATTCGTAATCAGCGACCTCAAAAACATAGGTATAAAAATTTTGAATTTGGTTTCATAAAATTTTTCAGTTTTACCTTAAAAAACCTTTGACCCCATCTGATGGGTCAAAATGACCCCGGGGTTTATTGACGACCTCAAAAACATAAAGATACTATGGTCAAGTCTTTCGGACCTTCGTATTTTTCTTGTGGGGCTGTGTAATTTTGCAGATTTGACCTTAAAATATTCTTTTATTATAACCCAAATTAACCACATATTCGTATTCAGCGGCCTCAAAAACATAAGTATACACTGTTCAAATTTGTTTGTGAATAATTTTGCAGATTTGACTTTGAAATGCTTTTGACCCTGACCTGATGGGGTCAACCTAACCACAACCAACCGGCGTTCATGCTCTAAATGTCAATAGTGATTTTTAGGTCACTATAGTTTTAAAAATATATTTTTTTAGCATGTGTCTTCTTTTTTTGGCCACTGTATATTAAAAGTACTAATGAAAATTAGACTTTGAGGAAATATCGCTTTTTAAAATTATGGCATTTTGATAATTTTTTTTACCCGTTTTTATTTTTTTTAAATTTAAAGTTGTATATTCCTTATATGAATTAAAGTCACTGGCGGATCTGGGATTTTCAAACTTTTTTCAAAAAGGGCCCACACTAATTATATACCAAGGAAAGGGAAGAACTTGACAAATTTCGGGCGTTTGGAATTCATAGAATGGTGCGGTGCCAACAGGGGAATGTTCAT
>JAHBCN010003579.1:0-73355 GCA_019359885.1 Listronotus oregonensis | reverse complement strand
AAAATATCCCATTTTCAAAAGTTCTGACACGTTTTAACAGTAATAATAATGAAACATTTAAGGGTAAAAATTTTGTAAAACCCTGCAGTCGAATTTGGGTAAGGAGTGCTCCTGTGTTCCAACACTAAGTTAAACATATTCAGATTTAATCTTAGTATTAGGGGTTTAAAAATTTTTGTCAATTATTGAATCCGCCATTTTCTTGAATAAAACCCAAATTGGTTTAAAATTAAAACCCCTTTTTTTCCATATTCAGTTCAGTCGAGAAAATAAAAAACAAGCGGGATGAGGACCCCATGCTTAAAGGGTTCTCGTCCGTTTCAACAAGCGCCTGCTGGCTTGCTACTTGTTCCAAGCGTTATAAGGCAAGCAAAAGCTTGTGGTATTTCATTAAAGCTGGAGATAAGTTCGGTTTTAGGACAGTCCCGGCAAATATTTTTTTGGTAGAAATGTGAGTTAAAATGTTAAAAAAGTATAGGTCGTTTTTTCTCATATATGAGAATGGAGTTAAGTGTTTAACTAATTTTAAAAAATCAAAGAATCGTTAATAAAGAACTGGGGTAACTGGCACAAGAACCTTATATCCAGAAGACACATTGAAAATCAATTCTTCACATTTCCATTGGGAACAAAACACACTTATACAAAATATTATTGAACATAGGACAAGCGCGACATTATTCCTTCCCGGCTGTCGTCTGAGGCTCAAAAAGTTGGAAAGAATGTTTCAAAACATTCTTATGGCCACTAGTAGGCCGCGGCACTCTGCCGAACTATCAACCGAGCCAGCAGTGATTTGGCCGGGAAAAAGAGGTGGATGTTAATATACAACAAATCGACTGCAACTGGACTTGATTCGTCCGAACGACGTGGAAGTATTCCCTTGTTAATTTGTTTTGGGACCAGCGACCGCCAACTGAAGTATCAAGAGGAAGATAATGGTAAGGGTTAGTTACCTCCCATTTATTTCCGACTTGATGAACACCGCCGCCCAAATTTTAAAACCAGTGGAATTATGAGGCAAACCACAACTGCTAGCAGGAGATGATGTTAATACAAAACACTGTTGGGGCAGATACAGACAACCAAGTGTTATCATTTTAATATTACAAAATAACTTATTTTTACTAATCAAGGTAAAACCTACTTTTGTGACTAGTAGGTGGATGTCGATAAACCATAGTAAGACGTGCATTTAGAAACATCGAAAACTTACCCAATTGAGCGAACCATCCACGTCCAACCACAGATGTATACAGTTTAAAATCGAAACTTAGTTAGGTTGTAAAGAGCTACCGAGCCAACGCAACACAGAAACGTATGGAAACTATTTAAACGGCATAAAAAACCGTCTTCCCACCACAGACAAGATCTTGCTGTGGATCAACTTTAGAATGCTGTAACAACTGCATTTGAAGAAAACGTCTTTAAAACAAAAACTGAAAAAAATAACCGATGAAACATTCACTTCCAACCTGAGGGGGAAAAACCCCAATAAAATTGTTTAACAGGGCAAAAATAACAGGGAGGTGGGTTACCCCAAATTAATATATTAATTTTTTATAAATTAAATAATTTTTTATTTAAATATTAAATAATATTAATTTATATTTATTTATAATATTAAAAAATAAAATTATAATTATAAAATAAATATTTAAATTAAAATTTTAAAATTTTATATTTTAATTAATTAAAAATATATATTTTATTTTATTAAAAAAAAATTTATAAGTTGAAAATTTTATTTTTTTTTACAAAAAGTAAAATTTTTGCCTGTGATGAAAAAAGTTTTCAAGTTAAAATTTAAAAATTTTTTTTATTTTAGGATTAAAAAAATATTTTTTTAACAAAAAAATATGGGAAGTTAAAATATTTTTAAAAATAGGGTAAAAAAATTAATATTACAAAATTTTAAATAGAAAAAGGGCTAATAAATGATATTTTTTCAAGACGCATCTCGCCGCCTAAAAACGTTTTAAACTGTTGAATTGATTAAACCTGAGTGTCTCCTTTTACGTTTTATGTCATTTAAAAAAAAGAAAGCTTTTATATTTAAGGGGTTCTGTTTTTTTTGGATCAAAAGGGATCGTGTAATACATTACCTATCGGTTAGAAATGGGTTTTTTGACAGATTGATAGGCCGTACAATAATCGGTTTTTTTGAGATGGGAACAAACTTATAATCAGCACGCAGGGTTTTATATATATATATATATATATATATATATATATATATATATATATATATATATATATATATATATATATATATATATATATATATATATATATATATATATATATATATATATATATATATATATATATATATATATATATATATATATATATATATATATATATATATATAAAAAAAAAAAAAAAAAAAAAAAGTCCTTTCACCGACCAATGAACACGTTGGAGAAAGAGTAGGGAAGGGAATGTAAATGCTACCAGTAAACACAAAGTAAGTCAATAAAACGGTAAAACTTGTTAAGAATCTATAATTATATAGAAATTCTGTCACAAGCGGCCAGTACGGACCTGGCCGTCGACAAACTTGTAAACAAAATCTAACTTTTGAACTGCGTATATGATACTCATGCCTGTCCATATGAAGGTCAGTGGTATTTACATAAAGTTTTCGTTATTAACAATAGGGAGATTTTAAGCCACCTATTTGAACAGCAATACACCTTATTCGTTACACAAAGCATGCGCAGTAGCACCGAAATAAGCGACAACGTTATTAACTGACATTGATCAACCTTATTAAAGTTAAAGTTACGTTGTTTGCGTTGTGTTATTGTTCTACACTGTTGCCGCCTATAGAGCATTAATAAACAAGTTTTATCATAAAACACTTAAGTTTTATAATAAAGTCATGTCAGATCATGAATGTTAACTATATCAATTTTTTTACTAGATATATAATTTTTTCAATAAATAAAAGTAAAATATCCCACACAATTAAATGCTATGGCAACGACCTATTACAAATTTAAGGAAGGAGAATAATATGCTAGCTTTGTGGAACTAACCTAAAACCTAACTTTTTGTAAATTGTGTTTTAAAAAGTTTAGCTGTGATTTTGATCAATAATTTCTGTTTTTAAAATGGATAGACTAAAAAAGAGGCTAAGATTTGGAGATTTCGATGATGTAATTCTTTCATCTGTCACGTTAGTAACCGTAGATTCTTCCCTTCGTCGAGATGGTTTAAAAACTAATTTTTGGAATGCGTCTATGTGTTTTACTTTATTAGCTGATAAAGGAATATAACGTCTGATGCCCAAGTTGTGGCCTAAAACTTCCCTAATAACTGAGCACAACTCTTGACGACTGGCTTTACGAGTTAGTTGCTTAATATTTAAGTGTATGTAACTAAATATAAGTTTAAAAATTTACCAATTAATATTATATGAGGTAGTTTCTTTTACCTTTTATACGTTTCTTTTTTTAATTTACTAAATAAAAATATGTTTGGCAAAATAAGGCATGTCGCATAATTTTATTGTACCTAATAAAGGTTGTAAAAAAAACAATAATTTTGCTCTATACAAAACTATATTAAACTTATAATGTCTACTAGAATGAACTATATTACAATAAATAAATATTAAACATTATATAACACATTTAAATAAATAAAGTACTAATGCTATTTATACAATATGTGTGATTCGAAATATATTTATTTTTTACTCGATTTAAACATGAATTAAGTAATGTTTTAAAGTAAAGTATTTAATTATTTATATTTAAGTACTTGTTGCTAAAAATCTTATTGTAGATCTGCTTATTTAAAACTTAAACATTTTAATTCACTAATATTAAGAGTTTTTAAACTACAAATAAGCTCGTAATATGGGGTTTATTTCTTTTTCCAAAATTTAAATTTATTATCTAAATATTTCTACTAATAGGTAACATAATCTGTAATGGGTTTTATTATTTTTTAAAAAGAACTCCAAAAGCAGTTTATTACCAAAAGAAAAAGCAGAGCCTAAATAAGGAAAATTCTAGACTGAAAACCCATTTTTAATGGCGTGGATCCACTTTCCCACATTTTTTCATAAAGGTGTATTGTCAAATAAAAATAAATGGGTATTAATACTTTTCGTGCACATACGAAAAAATATTGTAAAGCTATGTTAAAGCTGTTTAAATATATGAAGATATTTAAAGTTAATATATATAATGTTTTAAAATAAAAAACGTTTAAAAAACATCTATTTTATTCTTTACATATGACATTTTGAGGGTTACTTTGTATAGACTATTAATATTACAAGGTTTATAAAAGCAGATTCTTTACAAAAGGCTGTATTTATAGGGGTCCGCTCAGTAGGGTCGGACAAAATATTTTGAGGCTCCAATTTTAGAGGGTTCATCAAAATACTTGAAATAAAAAATACAGCTGACTCAAAGTCTTCCAGCCTCCCCTCTAAATCTGCTCTATATAGGTGATAACGATGTGTCGCTAGTTCTCTACTTAAAAATATAATGGTTATTGTTTACAAAGTAAGCAGACAAATTTTAACACGTTGATCATGCAATTAAAGAGTTTGTTTTTTTGGAAAAATTTTGTTTTTGAGATATCCCACTTATTTTTAGTGTATTCTCTCATTCTTTTGCATACAATTTCTAGATTTTGCATTAAACTGACATAAAATAATTTATAAACACTTTTAAAAAATCATTTAGAATCGTAATCATGCTCGAAAATTCCACACCAAAAGTTTTTAGAATCGACGTTATCTCTAGTTTGTAAAAAACTACCACTATTTGATGATTTTTTAATTATAGATAATATTTTTTAAATCATGTTTTTTTCTAGTTTTATTGATAGCCACAGTTATCTATATTATTTTATACGTGACACAAAATTTTTTGTTTGATTTTTAAGTTCTCTGCAAAATTTGTATTGTATGTGCACTAAACACCAAGTTGGTCGTTCTTAAGACAAAAGCAAGAGTTTTAAGATATCCTATTACAGATAAGATATTATCAAATCTTATTTTGGTTTTTAACAATCAAACTAACAAAGTACGTCAATTTCCGGTTTACCGGCGGCCAAAAAGTATGCTTTTTCGATTTGTTTATCTGGACAACGACTTATCTTTAATAAATTAACATAGGTATAATCCAAGGATACAGAAAATTTACGGTGTATTATTAAAAAAACAAGAACTGTTAACACATCCTTAAAAAAGAATTTAAGAAAACTTAAAGTTGCTGTGAAGTTGCAGGTAAGAAAAAGGTTTTGGTATGAAAAATTTTAGTTTTCTCTTTTTCTCTATTGTCTGTAAAATATATCATAAGAAACAAGTAAACATCGCAAACTTTAGAATTAATATTAATTCCATTTTTTTCAATTCAATACCATGTATCATTCAATTTTTATTGATAGCTTTATCTATCCAAATTTTAAAAATATATAGTTTTGTAATTTTTTTTACTTTTTTAAGTGATTTAAATAAATAAATAAATATTTGTTAATTTGGAAGAAACTTACTTTTGGTTCCAAACAGAAAAATATAGCTTCATTAAAAAAAGGTGAAATAGTTAATTTTCAGTTCTGCAATGTTCATTTGTTTCTCTTAATGAGTTAAATTGATAAAATGGGAAAACGTAAAACAAAACAAATATTTTTCCAACTTTTAAAGTAATAGGTATAAGTGGACAATAAAATTAGGTTAAATTTTTGAAATGAAGTAATTATTTCTGTACAAAGTCCAAAGTTTAAAAAGTACCTTGTATTATTACCTATTGTGGTGGTATTATTTATTATAATTCAGCTACATTTTAAGCAAAGTAATAATTATTCTTTATATTTGGTTTGTTCTATACCAGTGTGGATTTATTTTATTCTATTAAATTTAACTAAATTAAAAAAATAATAACAATTTCTAATGAAAGTTAGGCTATAAAAAAAAAACTAACTAAATATTTTTTCTGATTCATCAATATAAAACAAATTTTGTAAATTAACACAATAAAATCAAATCCGATATATGCCTCTTTTGGTTAGCCAATGTTACATAAAATTTACATACGACTGAATTATCCAAGTTTACATATGACAATTTATTTAATTTAAAAAAATAACAATTTCTAATGAAAGTAAAGCTATAAAAAAAAACTAACTAAACATTTTTTCTGATTCATCAATATAAAACAAATTTTGTAAATTAACAAATTAAACAAATCCGATATATACCTCTTTTGGTTAGCTAATGTTACATAAAATTTTCTATATTGACTGATTTATCCAAGTTTATATATTGAAAATTTAATTAATTAAAAAAATAACAATTTCTAATGAAAGTAAAGCTATAAAAAAACTAACTAAACATTTTTTCTGATTCATCAATATAAAACAAATTTTGTAAATTAACACAATAAAATCAAATCCGATATATGCCTCTTCTGGTTAGCTAATGTTACATAAAATTTACATACGACTGATTTATCTAAGTTTACATATGAAAATTTAATTAATTAAAAAAAACAATTTCTAATAAAGTTAAGCTATAAAAAAGCTAACTAAACATTTTTTCTATTCACAATATAAAAAAATGTAAATTAACACAATAAAATCAAATCCGATATATGCCTCTTCTGGTTAGCTAATGTTACATAAAATTTACATACGACTGATTTATCTAAGTTTACATATGAAAATTTAATTAATTAAAAAAAAAACAATTTCTAATAAAGTTAAGACTATAAAAAAGCTAACTAAACATTATTTTCTAAACAACCAATATAAAAAAAAATGTAAATTAACACAATAAAATCAAATCCGATATATGCCTCTTCTGGTTAGCTAATGTTACATAAAATTTACATACGACTGATTTATCTAAGTTTACATATGAAAATTTAATTAATTAAAAAAAAAACAATTTCTAATAAAAGTTAAGTTATAAAAAAGCTAACTAAATATTATTTTCTAAACAACCAATATAAAAAAATGTAAATTAACACAATAAAATCAAATCCGATATATGCCTCTTCTGGTTAGCTAATGTTACATAAAATTTACATACGACTGATTTATCCAAGTTTACATATGGACAATGCACGGAGATCAGTCGAGCTTTTTATTATGATTTGGATAAAAACCTCCGTTCATCATGGCGGATTTAAATTCTGGACTATCGCTGAACAGTATGGCGAGTTCTGTCTTTTTGTGTGCATATGTTAAAAATTTATCTAAAAAAACAATGATTATATTAACTTCATAAATATATACATTTGGGTTTTTTATTTAAAAATAATAAAGCACATTTAGGCATTTGAGATGTCAGAAATTGATTATGTGCGGCACGTGACATCCAAATGTCATTTAATCATTCGTGGATCAACAACAATAATGCCATACCGGGGGAGGAATTAAGTAACCCTTATTTAAGCAAGCAACAATTGTTATTATAGCATTTAGTTAGCGGTTTTCTCTCGTATTTTGTGGTTATGCTTTTTATTGCCCGGTTAATATTTTACTTGGATTTTTCTTTAAAAGTGGGTTTATTTCTTTGAGGTAAGGTTTTTATTGTCTTATTGTGCCGGGACTGATTTAAAACACCGATATTTATTGTATGATGCTTCATAACTAAGGAAAAAGTAATTTTGATACAATTTTAAAGCCTTTTTTACCACAAGGATTTATTGGTGTTTGACACGGTTGACACAAAACACGAAAAAAAGGTTTGTTGTTGATCCACGAAACTCTGGTGACGTCACGCGCAATTCTCCATTGTATAGGTAAACATTTTAACAACAAAATGAGTTTTATTTGTACCCCCTGCAGTTTAACAAGTTTAAAATCTGGTTGGGATAAATCACTTGTTTAAATTTCTTTTTTAGCGTTGTGCATAACTTAAAAGGTTCTTAAATATTATACTATCTATAACTTAAAATTAGAAATGCTTTAAACAAATTAATGAACTTAATTTAACTAGATATTATTAGACAAAAAACCGTATCCTATTTTTGACTTATTATACAAAGTGTAGTCAATTCCGTAAATATTAAATAATAATCTTTTTATCCAATAATTTTAAATATGTTTTAACCTAGGAGCCCATTAACGGTTTAAAATCGCAAGAAAAGCCGAACCATAAACATGTGCTTATATATCTTGAAAGAAGGTATAACTTCTGTCAAAGGCATATTACTTTTAATAAATTAAAACATTATTTAAACGCTAAAGTTTATTATTTAAGATCGTAATTATTGAAAATAGGACTAACGTTGTTAAATACAATAATAAAACTTTTTACCATCTCTATGACTTTTTAGTTTTATCTTTGCTACTGTACTTTTTCGATAATAATATTCCTTGTGTAATATTTGCTTATTAATATATAAGTAAATAAACCTTTTGAAATCTAAATTTGATTTTTAAAAAATGAACAAAAAATATGAATAAAAAATTAATTATAAATTATTAAAGCCTAAAAACCGAAAATGTCAAAATCAACTTATTATTTGTGAATGCTATGAATTTATTAAATAGTATTGTTTGATTGCAAAAATATAAATAATTAATTTTAGATTAAAAAATTAATATATATAGTCAAAATACTATCTAAAAACCAAAATGGTGAATAAACAATCTTAAAAGTTATATATTTGCTTTAATACCATTAGTAAAAACGAAACTGTAAATTACTCCGTAAAGGCATAACGTATTATAACAGTCCATAAAAAATACATTCTATTAAGTGATTATTACATACTTAAAACTTTATGGGTAGCTTTCTTTTGGCAAATTCGACAAAGCTTCTCTTTACCACTTTTTTCGAAACTGCTTCTTTTTCGAGTGGGTGGTTTTAAAACACATCATATTCACTTATTTTTTTTCAATAAATTTATGCTTTACCTTAATATACTTGTAAGCTTATTTGATAAAAAATACGAAAATCATTTTATCAGATAACAATACTGTCCTGTAAAATCCATTGTTGCGTCCAAGTAGTGATAGTGTCCGAAAAATTTATTACTGCCTTTTTGTAGTTCGACAGCTTAAATATGACATTTTGACGAGATTATGTTTTGCGAATAATACATATCCATTTTTTTTCTTTTTGAGATAAAGGATAGAATATGTTTTCAATCAAGTTAAAAAAATTATTTGCGGCAAAATGCAAAAAAATCTAAAAAATAGAATTTTGAAAGCGGCTCTGCATACATATTTACACACATAATCAGTAATATAATTTTTTATGTATATGCTTATTAATAAGTTTACATATATAAAAATAAACACAAAATATGTTACATAACTTAACGAAGGGCTTCTTACTTCAAATATTGACTTCACACTCCATTATACCCCCTGCATAGTCCCTAAAATATTAATAAGTTAAGTATGGGAAACTTTCCAATTTCTTGTATAAAAAATTTTCTCTTTAAAACCACCAGAAAAAGTTCATGGTGATTGGTAGTCAGTATTGGTCCTGTTCTTAATTTTTTTTTTAATTTTTTGGCGAGCTCCAACGTCTACTAAAAATAATTTCGAAAATAAGGGTATTTAAGGGAGTATCTTTCTCATTTTTCAGGTAGAGATTCCAATAGTCTAATTTTATTATTTTGTGATAATTTTCGATTAAAGGTCTGAGAACACCAAATATAAAATTTGGAAAATATATAATACTTATATAAAATAACAGGTACCATTCTAAAAAAAAATGAACTCGTGTTTTAAAGCACATTTTATTTTTTTTGCGCGGATTTATCTATCGAAATTTTTAATTATTTAAACACATTTTAATTTTAAGGCAGTATAACAGGAAAAATTTAACATGGATAAATAATTGTAGAAAATGCTCGGTTTAATATTTTATCGCTTTACGAAAAGAAAAAGTGCCGTAAAATACTACTGTAAAACAGTAAAAATTAATATAATTGACCCTATATTTTAAAATGATTTGCAAACATGCAGATATTCTTCTTCTTCTGCATTTTTCTAAATTCCATCTTTACACAAAATTAGTAGAAATTAATCTAATTTTTTAATTTATCGACCGATTATTATCATTTATTATATTATTATTTTAATATTATTGTTTAATTGAACAATAAATTAATTTTTTATTAAAAGTTGACATGATTTTTTAAAATTAACAACTCAGACTGCATATAAAAATATGAGGAACGTTACTTTTAGTTTTTTTTTTCGGACTCTCTCTAAAAAGCATTATTTTTGTTGGACAATAAAAAAATAATGTTATCATGGATTTTAATGCATCATCAGTTTTTTATGTCCGACATGTATAGTTGTTAAACAATTGAGCAACAATTAACTATATATGTTTTAAAAAATATAACCTTGTGAATTCGGCATATTCGAGCGTCCGACAAGTTGATTGCAGCAATAATTTTGTCGGACAAAATGTTTTGTAAATTTTCATCAAATCAACTTACATATAAATTAAAATAAATTGTATATTTGTGACAAAACAATAAGTTATGAATTCGATGTGTGTCGAAATCACCCACTCAAAAAAGCAGCAGTTCAAGAAAACTGGTAATGTCGGACTCGCCAAAAGGAAGCTACCCACAAAGTTTCAAATAAATATATTACCTTATAGAACGCATTCTGTACCGTGGACTATAAAATTAAATAGCAAAATATAAAATCTGTTTAATCATACAAAAATTTTAAATTAAAAGAAAAATAAGTTCTAAAATACTAAACTTTTTTTATAAGTGACGTTTTGTCTATAATATTATTGCAAGTTGTTATATGTTATGTATATATTAAAAAATAAATATGTTTTATAAGTTTGAATATATTTTTATATTAGTTAATAAAAAAAAATTGCTCTAAATCAGATCCCGAGTATTTAGAGTTGTATTGATTACTTTAAAGCCTAAATTGTCAAATAATAGTAGATTTATATAAGTGAGTTTCTCTAAAATTGTAACTAGAACCCGTTACGCCGTTACAGAATTTGGCGTTATAAATAATCGTGCATGTTTGGATCTGTAAAAGTATTAGGGAACGACATACGTACTTAGGAGTAATTAAGGCATGGTGGACTATCGTTGTACCTCGTAGGTACAATCTTATTACACGTGCCGAAATTCGTTTTAATGTAAACACGCTATAGAATATTTTAAAATTAACTAGGTATTACTAAAACTTATATTTGAGATGTTTATGTTATAACTAAATAGCCATTAATTCCGAATACATACCAATTGTTACATATCCTAACTGATGTTTATCAACTTGAT
This sequence comes from Listronotus oregonensis, assembly GCA_019359885.1. Classification (NCBI taxonomy): domain Eukaryota; kingdom Metazoa; phylum Arthropoda; class Insecta; order Coleoptera; family Curculionidae; genus Listronotus; species Listronotus oregonensis. Next base: position 62,103 of record JAHBCN010003579.1, on the reverse strand, counting down.
CAAATATTTCCATTGCATATTCCTGACTAAAACCTAAAGTTTGGCACACAGCTTTGCAGAAATATTCCGCAGTTAATTTTCCGTTACGATTTATATCGTAGATCTAAAATAAAAATGATTTTATAAAAATACTCTTAGGAAATACCTTAAAATTTACAAAAAAAAATATTAATAATTTAATTATGGTCCTATTTATTTAACTATATATCGCTTTTATTTCAAAACAAACCACCTTAAATATCTTCCTAAAAAAAAAAACGGTTAAGATATACAGGGAAGAGTTATTTTCATATTTGACAAAGTTTTATTAATTACTTTCTTACTTTCACCTAACCTTAGTTTGATATGTCAAATGGTCATCCTATAGTAAGACACATCATGGCAAACGGCATAATATTTGCAAACCAACCGTATCAAGAAGGTTAAAATCGGTGTACATAAAAGCGAGTAAAAAAATGTCTGTTAATAACAACGAGTTTATCAAGTTCAAATAATTTATTTAATAAAATTCCTAAAATGTCCGCATTTATTGGCGAGGCATTAATGAAGCCTGTGTTGAAATTTCTTGCAAACTTTGGCGTAAGTTTGTCTGATAATACCAGTAAAATTCTATCTTTATGTTCTGAAATATTTGCAGCTGCAGTTCTATACACTTTAGTTTTTAAATAACTCCAGAGAAAAAAAACTTAAAGAAGGTCAGTCTGGAGACCATGCAGGCCATTCCATTGCACCTCGTTTACCAATCCATTTGCCTGGAAACTGTTCATTAAGCTACTCTCTAATTGCTAAAGCACAGTTTGGAGAAGCTTTATCTTGCGGAAAATGTAAGTTATTTTCACTGGCTTCCATAGCATAATTTTTACCTCCTTTATTTTCCAAAAAATAAACGATGAGAAATATAATTTTCCAAAATTTTCAGAAAATGGCCCGATATGTTTTCTAAATACCTGCCCAAACATTAATTTTTTTTAAAAAGTAAGTATGGTCTTTCATAAACAAGGGCGGATTTTCATTATCCCAATATCCAGAGTTGTGTCTGTTAACTAATCCATTTAAGAATAAAGTTAATTCGTCTGTAGAGCAGATATTTTTGATCAAAAGGGGGTCTTCGTCAATTCGCTGGATGGCTGAGCCCCTTAATTCGCAAAGCTGTGATCTTCTATTGTACTTGTCTGCCTAAACTTTATGTAAAATGTAAATTTATTAAGCTTTGTGTACGGAACCGGTAGATATATTGATCAGTGTAGAGACTTTTAGAATAGGATCTATTGCGAACTGTGGTGGTACCTCAATCTGACAGGTTTTCAATTATAATTTTCTTATTACATAAATTCAGTTTATCTAAATTTACGCACCAATTTCATCACGTACTTAAACCCCACGTTTTTATTTTGATGCCTTTCATTGAATACTCTGGTGGTTCTACGCGAGCATCAATCTTCAGCTACACAAAGAAAAATATTTATCTTCTTTCGGCTAGAGTACACACCATTTAAAATTTACGATTCTTAATTTTAAAATAACGATATAATGACAATCCTACCAATAATATTTAACTAGTTCCTAAACGTCTTAAAAAAATGTGTTATTAATTTAAATTGAGTTCGCGGTAGGCTCTGGGTGAAACATTGTAACAAAGTTAATTTAAAATAAAACACTCGGTGTAAAGTTTCACAAAAATTTTTATTCAAATAGATCTGATACGTGTTTCGGTCTCACGACCATTTTCACAGACCTTTACAAGAAGAATGAGTTTAAAAATAAAATAAAACATCTTAAAATTACACAGATGGCCTATAGCAAAGACAATTGTAGTTATCACTAAACTACAATTGTCTTTGCCTATAGTATACATTTTATGGCAATAAATTATTTTAATTAAAGCGTCAAAGATGGGCGTACCTACAAAATCTGTTTGGGTATTTGTTATGTTGTCTTTATTGTTAATAGATTTCTTAATGGCCAAAATTTCCAAATAATTCATTTGTTTACCCTTCTAAATATTATGTAGTAGCTTTACATCCCCATTAAAGTTATTAAAAATTATTATTGTCTATGCAGTGTTCCGCAAAACCGGTATTTCTCTTGCTGTATAGAATTGAATTCCTATGTTCTTTTATTCTATTCTGTAAAGAACGCCCCGTTTGCCCTATATAGGTTGCGTCACACTCATTACAATATATTTTATTTATGTTATATGTTATATATTTTATTCATGGTCGTGAGACCGAAATACGTGTCAGATCTATATGAATAAAAAATTTAGTGAAACTTTATATCTAGTGTTTTATTTTAAATTAAATAAATGTGTTATTGCCGTGCCTTTACAGGCTTATTATTGTCTTGCCAATAACGGCACACATTTTTGGGTTTAATTAAAATTAATTATTGAATTTGATAAACTATTTATAATTAACACATGTTTTTTTTCTAACTTGCTTCTATGTCCACAAATTTCAGTTTCTTGGTACAGTTGGATAGCAAATTGTGCACCGTTTGCAATGTTGTGTCATATTATGGGGTTGCTGTTTGACATAGTAGGGCTAGCTCGAGGTAAGGAAGTGATTGATAAAACTTTATTAAGGATAAAATTAGATTTCCTCCGGTATATCCAAAGCAATGATGCTGATTTTTGAAAAAGATTTCCATCTGTACATTGGCAATATTTGCTTGCATCTTCTATCTAAATTATTGTAACTTTTATAGCATCGCCACTGTAAGCGGTTTTTTCTTATTTCTAATAGAATACATATTTTTATTTAAATTATTTCTGCGGGTATTAACACACAAATGTATATTCAGAAGAAGGCGGAGAACGGGAGGCCTCCTCAACATAGAAAAAAGGTGATAAGTGTCCTGTATCTTTGTCCATTACATTGTGTTCGAAAAATCTATAGATTTTACATTTTTCATTGCTTAAATGTTAGTGGGAATTAGGCCGTGCCGAAATAAGCCATTTTTAATATTTTTTGAAAATATTGACGCTCTACTTGTAGAAATTTGTGAATGGGTATCACATTGACTCTGTTAAAAACTGGATGATCTAAGTAAAATTTTGACCGCCTCCATTTAGACCTATTAGTAAAAAAAAATTGGCAAAATTGAATTTGCGCTACAAAAAAATATTTAGTGCCTCTATTTAATCATAAACATATGAACTTATTCGAAAAATTTTTAGCCCACCCCAGAGAATTAAGAATATTAATATTTTAATAAAAAAAAATATTTTTTATTATTTGTCCAGCTCTTTGCCTAGCTAAATCTTTACCTGCTAAAAAATATTATATCTGTAAGTGGCAAGCATTAAGTCAAACCAGAAATTATGGTGTGGAGGTATCTGCACATCGAGTTCCAAATATATTTTTTAATAATGTATATTGTTAAAATCTGCAGGTTTAACGGTGTGTTTATGAATGAAACATGCAAATGCAGAAGCCTGTTTGCCGTTGTTAACCACCTGGCATGGTGACATTTTGCCAGGATCTTTTGTAGCTAAGTTGCGCGCGGTCCATATCATACTTTTTCTTGCGTTACGCACGGCCTATAAGTAAGTATGCAAAAAACACACATCCACAACATTTTTACAGTAGCGCCGAAGCAATAAAAAAAATAATTTTGGCTCGACCTAGTGCGTATATAAATACGGTCCACTTTCTAATATTCTTTTTTGCGCCACAATACGGTGACACTAAAGAATTAAAAGTATTTTTATTTCTTATATTAGACCGCTCATCCTCATATCAAACTTTTACATTTTTTAAATATTGAATTGAGGTGTCTGTTACTTTGTGATAGTTCATTTTTAACTAGTAAATGAGAACACAGTTTTTACTTTGTTTACTATCACTATATTAATTTTTTATTAATTTATAAAACAGTGACTGTAGCTTCGTAGTACTACTACATTATCAAACTGAAAGCTTTAAACTACAATCTAAACAAACCCAACTTATTTATCTTAAATTACTATAATAAAGCGGCATAGAGTGGGGAATTCCGAAGATCGGTATGGTCATTTAATAAGTTTATTAAAGGGTTTTTATGGTACTTAAATATTTCAATTGATTCTAAAATATTGAGTTTTTTGCTTTTTGGCGCGTAATGTAATATTTTTAATTTACTTTAATCTTGAAAAGAGTGCCCTGATTCTATAAAATGGTTTGCAAAATTTGAATTATGTTTCTTTAATAAAAATGATGACCTATGTTCCTTATATCTAGTTATAAAGTTTCTGCCAGTTTGTCCAATATATAGGCTATTACATTCAATACAATTTAACCTATAAACTTCTGATTTTTTAAGCGGAGGGGTTTTTTCTTTTACATTAAAAAATAATTGGGATAGTTTATATGATGGTCTAAAGGCAACTTGAATATTGTTTCTTGTTTATATATGGGCTATTTTATCTGAAATTGTTCCAAAATATGTTAATGTAGTGTATTTTTTATTTTGTTTTGTTTTTATGAGTGGGTATATTTGATGTGTTGTGTTTTGTTTACGTTTTTTATTCACTAGTCTGTCAATCAGTTCAGAACTATAACCGTTGTTTTTTGCAATTTGTTTAATTGTATTAATTTCTTTCGTGAGACTGTTATAATCTAAGGGAATGGAGAATGCTCTATGTATCATAGATCTGTAGGCGGCAAGTTTATGTGAAAATGGATGTGATGAATTATTTGGTATGGTTGTATCGGTGTATGTTGGTTTTCTAAAAATATCAAAGGTGTATCTATTGTTGTCTTTTGAAATAGAAATATCTAGAAAATTTATTCGGTTATTTACTTCTTTTTCCATTGTAAATTTTACTTTACTATCTAGGTTGTTCAGTTGATTTAATGTATCTTTTAAATCATTATCGTTACCGAAAACAGAAAAGTATATCGTCTACATACCATACCAAAATTGTATATTTCTGCGTATTTAGTTTTCAGAAAAGACTCTTCCAGATTAGACATAAAAATTTCGGCAAGAAGGGGACTAGTGGAGAGCCCATAGCTAACCCATCTTCTTGTTTATAAAATTGTTGTCATACTGGAAATAGCTCTTCTGAAAAATAGTTCAAAAGGGATAAAATTTCATCTTTTATAACCGGATTGACATTTATGTTTGACAATGAATTTTCTATTATTTTTAAACATTCTTTATTTCGAATATTGGAACATGTTAACTGTCAAAAGACACTAGAAAACTATTTTTAGGAATGCTGAAATCTTTGTTTTGAGTTATTCTACCGAATTTTTAACTGTATTTTTGGCGAACATTGTATAATCTTGTAAATATTATTTAATTTGAATGCTAATTTACTTAAGGGGCTGTTTATATGGGAGACAACAGGACTTATAGGATTATTTTCTTTATGAATTTTAATTAAGCATTAATTTTGGGGTGTTGGATTCATATTGATTATAAAAATTTTCTTTTTCTGAAGTATAGCGTTAACATCTTTTAAGGTATCTTTTAATTTTGTTTGAATTTTTAACGTGGGTATTTTTGGGAATAACTGGATTTTCTTTTTGTAAGAAGTTGGAAATTTTCTTATCATATTCATTTCTTGGTAACAAAACAATAGAATTTCCTTTGTCCGCCCTTGTCATAATTAAATTATTTTCTTTAATTTTTGATTGGATGGATTTAACTGTGTTTTCAATGTGGTTTGGTAAGTAGGTAGGCGTGTTTTTAATAATCTGATTGATTCTTCCTTTGGGAAAATTAATGTTTGTTTGGTATATTTTCTAAAGACATTTCAACTTCACAGACTAGTGTTTCGCGTACTTTACTATTATTTATACCGGGGTTAAATTTTGTACCATTGTTAAGCGTTTGTTTCGGGTTCTGAGAAATTTGTGTCTGATAAATTAATAAATCTTTCATAAAAATTTATAGGTGCAAGAGATTCATCCGTTATTTTATTTGCATTTTGAATGTTAATCAAGTTCTGAATTTTGTTACATTGTTTTATATACTTTAAGTGGATAATTATTGATATCGTTTCCCTAGGGTGGTCATCTAATAAATCAAATTCTATGGGGTGGAGTTTATAGGACAGTTCTGAATGTAATACCTTTACACAACCCCACCCCATAGAATTTGATTTATTAGATGACCTCACTAGGGAAACGATATCAATAATTATCCACAAAAAGTATATAAAACAATGTAACAAAATTCAGAACTTGATTAACATTTAAAATAGAAATAAAATAACGGATGAATCTCTTGCACCTATAAATTTTTATGAAAGATTTATTAATTTATCAGACACAAATTTCTCAGAACCCAAACTAAATTGCAACAATGGTCCAAAATTTAACCCCGGTATAAATAATAGAAAGTACGTGAAACACTAATCTGTGAAGTTGAACTGTCTTTAGAAATATACCAAACAATAATTTTCCCAAAGAAAGAATCAATCAGATTATTAAAACACCCACCTACTTACCAAACCACATTAAAACACAGTTAAATCCATCCCAAACAAAATTAAGAACATAATTTAATTAACAAGGGCGGACAAAGGGAATTCTATTGTTGTGTTACCAAGAAAAGAATTTATGTAAGAAAATTTCCAACTCTTACAAAAAAAAATCAGTTATTCCAAAAAAGACCCTACCTTAAAAAGTTCAAACAAAATTAAAAGATACTTAAAAGATGTTAACCTATACTCTCAGAAAGAAAAATTTTCTATAATAATATGAATCCTACACCCCAAAATTATATGGCTTAATTAAAATTCATAAAGAAAATAATCCTATGTCCTGTTGTCCTATATATACAGCCTTAAGAATTAGATTCAAATTTTAAAAATATTTACAAAGATTATACAATGTTCAGCCCAAAAATACAGTTAAAAATTCGGTAGAACTAACTCAAAACTTAAAGATTCAACATTCCTAAAAATAGTTTTCTAGTGTCTTTTGACGTAGTTAACATGTTCCCGAATATTCCAAATAAAGAATGTTTAAAAATAATAGAAAATTCATTGTCAAACATAAATGTCAATCCGGTTATAAAAGATGAAATTTTTTTCCTTTTGAACTATGTATTTCAGAAAACTATTTCAGTATGACAACAAATTTTTAAACAAGAAGATGGGTTAGCTATGCGGCTCTCCACTTAGTCCCCTTTGAAATTTTCTATGTCTAATCTGGAAGAGTCTTTTCTGAAAACAAATACGCAGATAATATAAATTTTGATAATATGTAGCCCGATATACTTGTCTGTTTTAGGTAACGATAATGATTTAAAGATACATTAAATCAGGGTCTCCAAACTTTCCAGCCTTAGGGCCATACCGATTACTCCAGTAAGTTCCGAGGGCCAAAACCATATTATCATTGTTGCCGGTGGTAAGAAGTGAAATAGTCCACTGATGAAAAAAAGTCCGAAAAAGTACACAACGTTTAAAGGCTGCAAATCGGACTAAAGTCCGCAAAACAGCAACACTGCATATTATTAATTTTCCTGTCATTATCTGTAATTTCTAGATTAGTCGTAGAGTACAAAGCCATGAGGGTAACGTGACACGACATCTGGGACACAAGCGAAATAGGTAGACCTTCTATCGCTAACAGATGGCGCTAATAGCACGTACAGAATAATCTCGTTGGTTCGAGAAAGTTCTGGTGTCTTCCACTCACTTCTAGATGGCAGTAATTGGAATATATAAAGGCTATGGCGCAACCACAAGTCAGTTCCTATGACACTGTTGTTAAATAAAATATTGCATACCTCCTTAAAACGTGTTTGTGGTGTTTAAGTTTAAGACATCTTTATAACAGTATTTTGATTTGAATTGTTGCTTTTGTGTGTGAATTAGTAGTATGGAAAAGAAGGAAAATTGATAGTGAATGCAGAAAATTCAAAGATCAGTGGAACATTCAGTATTTCGTAATTGAGTCCAGTAACAAGGCGCTATGTTTGATTTGCAATGAAAAGCATAGCCGTTCTCAAAGAATATAACATTAAACGTCATTATGAAACAAAACTTTTTGAAAATTACTCAAAATATACAGGAAGTTTGCGGACAGAAAATTCGAAGCTATGCAGCCGGATTGAAATCGCAGCAATCTTCATTTACAAAACTAAAAATTGAACAAGAGGCTGCAACTCGTGCCAGCTTTCGTGTGGCTCTTGAAATTGCATAACGTGGAAAACCATTCACCGATGGAGAAATGATCAAAGAATGCATAATTGCAGTAGCCCAAGAAATGTGCCCTGAAAAGGTAAATTTATTAAAAACTGTCAGTATGTCAGCAAAACACTGTGGCTCGAAGGGTAGAAAACATCGCTGAAAATATATCCTCTCAACTGTTCAACAAAAATGGACATTTTGAGTGGTTTTCTTTGGCCTTGGATGAGTCAACGGATGTGTCAGATACTGCTCAGGTGTTGATTTATATTCGAGGAGTAGATAAAAGCTATGAAGTGCACGAAGAACTTCTTGATATGTATAGTACTCATGGCACAACTACTGGTACAGATATTTTTAAAGGAGTTGAAATGGCCATTAATCAAAAGAACCTTCGATGGAAAAACTTGAAATGTATTACAACTGATAGAGGCAAAAACATGAGTGGGAAAGATAAAGGAGTGGTCGCTCTTGTGTCAAAGGCTGTAGAAAATGACGGTGGTTCAAAACCATTAGTCTTACATTGTATCATTCATCAACAGTCTTTGAGCGGAAAATGTTGTCTGGATATGTCTGACGTTCTGAAACCAGTCATATCAACTGTTAATTTTATCAGATCTTTTGGGCTGAATCACCGACAATTCCGACAATTTATTGAAAGGATTGGAGAAACTGACTTACCTTATCATACTGCCGTACGCTGGCTTAGTTGTGGGAAAGTCCTTCAGCGCTTTTTTGAACTTCGAGCAGTGATCGAAATTTTTTTGAATGAAAAGCATCGCCCTCTTACTGAATTACAAAACAACGCATGGCTGTGGAAGTTAGCATTCTATGTTGATTTGACAAAACATGTGAACGAACTGAATTTGGGATTGCAAGAAGAAAACCAGCATCTTCCTGATTTATACACTAATATCAAATCATTCCGGAAGAAATTGAGACTGTTTCAATCACAACTACGAAGTAAATGTTTTTCACATTTTAAAACATGTAAATATTCAGCCACACTACTGAGACTGAGTTTCCTATCGATTTTGCAATCGAAACTTTGAGTGCTTGAAGATAAATTTTGATACTGTTTCTCGGACTTTGATGCCATTGCGAATCAAATTAAGATTTTTTAGAATCCTTTTGATACTGACATTGAAACCCTAGCCCGGAACTTCAAATGGAAATGATTGATCTACAATGCAGTGATATAATTAAGAACAAATATCAAAACTCATCTTTGTTGGAATTTTATAAGAGTCTTCCACTGACACAATTTGATAATTTGCATAAATTTGCTCGTGGTTGTTTTCTGTTTTGGTACTACTTATTTGTGTGAGAAAACCTTCTCAAAATGAAGTGCACAAAAAATGTTTACAGATCGAAATTAACTGATGAGCATCTTAAATCTCTTTTAATAATTGGTACAAGTAAAATTAGTCCACAACTACAAACTATTGTCAGTGGAAAATCTCAATTATATAAATCTCATTAGTATTTCATATGTCATTATGTTTGTTATAAGTTATGTGATTATTTAAAATGTATAAAATGTTAGTTGGATTAATTTCAATAATTTGTTAGTTATTATATACTGAAGTTAAATTTTCTGCATATTATACATGTCTTTACTCATTACAATTATGTGTTTCTTTATCCAACTTATCACAAAAACAATAACAATAAGCCTACAAGAATGTTATGAGTTAGCGGAGTTAGCCCATGACCATATCAATGTAGATGTCATATTAATAATTATGCAACTAAAATTAGAATACTTCAGTAAACTAAATTTAATTTGCTATAAAAATTATTTGTTCTCTAAAAGGAGTTTTCAAGTATGCTAGCTCTCCGCGGGCCGGACAAAATCTGTCCTCGGGCCGTAGTTTGGAGACCCCTGCATTAAATCAACTGAACAACCTACATAGTAAAGTAAAATTTACAATGGAAAAAGAAGTAAATAACCGAATAAATTTTCTAGATATTTCTATTTCAAAAAACAACAATAGATACACCTTTGATATTTTTAGAAACAAAATAACCGATAAACATACAAATAATTCATCACATCCATTTTTCATAAACTTGCCGCCTACAGATCTATGATACATAGAGCATTCTCATTTTAGATTATAACAGTCTCACGAAAGAAATTAATACAATTAAAGAAATTGCAAAAACAAGGTTATAGTTCTAAACTGATTGACAGACTAGTGAATAAAAACGTAAACAAAACACAACACATCAAATATACCCACTCATAGAAACAAAACAAGATAAAAAATACACTACATTAACATATTTTGGAACAATTTCAGATAAAATAGCCCATATATTAACAAGAAACAATATTCAAGTTGCCTTTAGACCATCATATAAACTATCCCAATTATTTTTTAATGTAAAAGAAAACCCTTCGCTTAAAATCAGAAGTTTATAGGTTAAATTGTGATGAATGTAATAGCTATATATTGGACAAACTGGCAGAAACTTTATAACTAGATATAAGGAACATAGGTCATCATTTTTATTAAAGAAACATAATTCAAATTTTGCAAACCATTTTATAGAATCCAGATGAAAGTAAATTAAAAATATTACATTACGCGCCAAAAAGCAAAAAACTCAATATTTTAGAATCGATTGAAATATTTAAGTACCATAAAAACCCTTCAATAAACTTATTAAATGACCATACCGATCTTCGGAATTCCCCACTCTATGCTGCTTTATTATAGTAATTTAAGATAAATAAGTTGGGTTTGTTTAGATTGTAGTTTAAAGCTTTCAGTTTGATAATGTAGTAGCACAGCTTACTTACAGCTGTAACACTCTGTTGGCGGGAACGGTTAGCGCCGATCTCGTCGCGCAGGCTTTATGCTCTGCCCTGTCCGGGAAAAGATGTCTTTGGCGTGCAGTCGGGAGAACTTTCGTTATTATTGTACGTTTAGCTGCCATAGCCGTAGGTATAATTTTTGTGTGTTTTAGTTGATCGTTTTAACATTATGTTTTATTTTTATTTTTTACACTTCTGGTAAAATGAGTGACAAAAACCATTAGGACATCATCATGTTTTGTGAGTGCGAAACTGTTTTAATAAAGGTTATAACTCAAAGAAGAAATTCTTTAGTTTTCCTAAGGATGCTAACCGGTAATACTTAAACAAATTTTTTTGCATATTTTAGTAAAATTAAACTTTTGGTAATTGTCTAGAAAGTGTCCGCAACTCCGATTTTGACCAAATTTGGTATACTGAGTTTTTTGGGGCCTGAATTAAAACCAATTTTAATACTTAATATGTATATATATATATATATATATATATATATATATATATATATATATATATATATATATATATATATATATATATATATATATATATATATATATATATATATATATATAAAGGGTGTTTACCTTAAAACTTACCACTCCCGTTATATGTGAATTTTGCCGAAACACGCCAACAAATTTATTGAGGGGAAGGTTTTTTACAAAAATAGATGAGTTACTTAAACCCCAGGGCTACCACCCTAAAATTTTAAGATGGAACAAGGGGTCGTAATACATCATTTTAAAGGCCTTTTATTTAGTATGAGCCTATTTTGTTATTAATAAAATTTACAAACATACTTGCTTTTTTGTTTATCTTTTTAAGACATTCCAAAACTAATTCAAACCAAAATCATTGTCAGTTTATTATTTTGTTGTTTCTAAGTCAATGGTGAACACTTTTATTAGGTAAATGTATTCCTTGCAAAATATTCTTATTTTCGCAAAACAAAATATTATACTAGACTATTTATTGTAGTCAAATGTAAGCATGGTTTAAAAATGTTATTATTTATTTACAGAGCCAGAATATGTACACTAAAAGCCAATCGAGAAGACCTGCTTGGCAAAGTAAACAATTTATATAAAAGATTACTCGTTATGTGCAGAACATTTTGAAGAGAGGATGTTCACGAGTCACTTGCATGCACACGATTAGTAGCCACTGCAGTTCTCACCCTATTCCCATCTCTTGAGGAAGTTCCAGAACTGACCATTCGTATAGTGCACCGCCTTTGGAACGATCTAGAGGAATACAAGTTCTAGATGATATAGTAAGTTTCAGAAGGAATCCACCTGCATTAATTTATCCAGGTAATAAAATAATAATATTTAATTCAAAATAAACTTGAATCTTCTATGTTCAATTTCGATTTTCCAGTTTTTTGAAACTATGACTTTTTTTTGCTTTTAAAATGAAAAGTAAAATCCCAAGTTTACACTAAAAAAAAATTGCGACAGCAGGGTTTAAAAAAATTTTTTCAAAAATATTTTTTCCCCCGGGGGAAAAAAATTTTTAAGTCAAAATAAAGTTTGTAACCCAAAAAGAAATAAGTCGGAAGTGGCCCCGGAAGAATTAATAGTTTTATTATTTAAAAAAGGGGGGAAAAGTTTTTTCCCCAAAGCAATGTCTTTTTAAAAATTTTTAAAAGCCTTTTATTTTTTAGGAAATTTTAAATTTTTTTTTGGGGCCCAAAAAAATTTATAAAAGGGGAAAAAATTTTTAAACCAATTTTAAAACTGCCTGTGTATTTATGGTCAGAGGTATTTATTCGAAGGGGAACACCCGATAGCCTATTTTTTATGCCATACTTTTGTAACGCTAATTTATTACATAAACTATTAAATGAAGCTGTGCAAAAATTAAAAATGTGGGTTAAATGTTTGGGGAAAATTACTTGATATGGGGTCCAACAATATCAATTGTCAAATATTTTAAAGATATCTCCCAGATAATACTGGTTTTATTTAGAAAACCAATATCTCTTTTCATCTTTGATATGCCACATATTATAAAAGCGATGAGAAATATGTTGATGATATATGACTTTTATATTACTGGTAAAAAAATTTCAGGCAATATATTAAAGATTCTATGATTTAGATAAAAATTTCCAGCAAAGCAGCACATAAATTAACGGATTCTCATATTTACGACTGGTTTTCAAAAAATGAAGGTCAAACTTGCCACCCAATTATTTAGTTACTTAGTCCATGTAGGTATGAGTGTTTATATTAGATTTGGTTCCTTCCCTGATGAAGCGACAGAAACTGCGAATTTGTTAATAGAGTAGATCAATTATTTGATATTTAAATTCTTCACAAACCTTTTTCCCAAAAATATAATGTTGCCTTTAAAGCAAACTCATTTCAATTAGAGTTTCTAATGGATTGTTTGACCTTCTTTAAAAATCTTGAAATTCGAGACAAAAATCATAAAATGTTACCAAAAAAATTAAATTTATTAGAAGTCTTATAATTTCCATCAGTTATTTTACTATCTTCGTAAATAGGGTTCGATTGTGTACTTACACGAAGATTAAACCAAGATTGTCTGGAGAACCATTTTGGTAAATCAGAAGTGCAAACGGCAACTGCATTAACCAACAGCAACATGAATTCCACAGAACATTTAGAAAGTTGCAATGCGTCATCTTACTTAATCAGGTACAGAAAACTGTGAGGCAGATTCTGATCAGATGCTTTAAGGCTTTCTGTTGCGAACAGGTTTTTGTACCTGAAGATAAGGATAAAGTACCAGACCAAAAGACGCACTAAATGGCATGGATTACCAAAAATGAAATGCTGCAAAAAAATTTCATAAGGTACGTGTGCGGGTACCTTTTAAATAAAGCGTTAAGGATTCACTCTTGTGACATTTGCAATAAATATAGCAAAGACCACAATGAACTTGATGATTCATATTTTTATTGTTTTCTTAGAGTATATAAAAGTGCGAAAGGTGATACATTCGGAAATTTGCAAATGCCTAATGATGAATTTGTGGAACTAATATGTAAAATAGAAAAAATATTTCAACAAAATTTTGAAAAATTGGCCACAAAAAGGGGAAAGGGAAATCCCTTTACCCTTTAGTCATACCTGTAAATATCTTTTCCCCCAAAAATTTTTAGTTAAATTATATTTAAGATTTGAATTTATTATACATTAAAAACAATAAAAGTAATTTTAGAAATATAAATAAGAATAAATTAAAAAATATGGAAAAATTTGTAATATACGTAGTTGTAAGTAATTTTGTTTGTTTTTCTCCATTTATTTTTTTTATGTCTTTTGGGTGAACAATTAATTTTGTAAAATTTTTTTTTGCTGTTAGTAAAACATTATGTTGCGAATAGGAAGCATTTTTTATTTTTTTTCTATACATCTTGTTATATTTCGAAATGGCAATAAACTTATTAAAAACCCCAAGCTACAGAACAAAATTTTAAACATATTTTTTATTGCTTGATTAAAACACGCCTCAGCGTGTTCAAACCCAACTTTCAAACACATGTTTTAAAGGTTTCCATGGGACAACAATCAAAAACGGGAGAAATGTGAAGTCTAAAATTTGGGATTGCAAAAAACCTATAACCTCGAATTTTTGCACATGTTAGGCATTTTAAAAAACGAAAATTATTAATCTGACATGAGTACTTTATAACGTCAAATAAAATATTACTAATATAATAAATAATATCAATAAAAAAATACCGTTGTAATTGTGAATAACTGATTTTAAAACACTTGCTCTATTTCCCAGAACCCCACAGCCTGTGCCTGAAAAAACGCGCGTGATTAAAGACCCTATTATTACTTTTCACTTTATTATACTGTACCTTTTTCCTAAAAACTGACATTATATTGAGAGATATCACAGTGCGACTATCAAAGGCAATAATTTCTGTCGAATATTACATCCGAATTTTGCAGAGTTTTAGAAAAGACCTAAAATGACCAGGGAATATAGGAAACAGCTAAAGATCGACCATGCATCCTCTTAAACAACTAACGATTTTTTTAAATCATTATTCTTCATAAGATTACAGATAACTACACCCCCTTTTAATTTATTGTAATACAATTATTGTGACCCTAAATATTTATAAATCGCCCATGTTACTTTGTCAGCTCCAAGAGTTTTTTAGTCAACAATTTAAATGTTATTACTTTTTCGAATCAGTTTATTGTATATTTTTATATTTCTTATTAACTTTAAAATTATCTACTACGGTACTGTTAGGCAAAAATTTGTCGTTTTACATAAATAAGTAATCAAAATCCGGCCTGACTTTCCCGAGTGACAGAGGAAAGCAACGCTTCTGCAATGTTTGTTCGTAGACTGCGAGATCAAAGGTGCCGACCGGAGTTGTGGAGCTGTAAGTAAGCTGTGGTAGTAGTACTACGAAACTGCAGTCACTGTTTTATAAATTAATAAAAAATTAATATAGTGATAGTAAACAAAGTAAAAACTGTGTTCTTATTTCCTAGTTTTACATTTTTTGATAATAGGAAACCGAAATTGAAATGGCCTCCAATGGGCCTCAAACGGGTCATGTAAATAGTAGACAAGCTTACGAGAACTTGGGGGACGCCCTGCCGTACTTCTAGATATGATTTTAGGAGTTCCAATATATTTTTTCCTAGTTTTAAAACAGCAAAAGCTTATTCTTGGTGTGAATGTAATAAATTTTATTAAAACCTTATAACCCGAAAATTTAACATTATCTTCAAGTTTTGTTTATTTATTTTACCTTAAATGCTATTCTCAAAATTTCCAATGTGCTTCTGTTTTTTTCTGTAGCCAGCACACCCAGTAGGTAATCTCGAAGATCTAAAAGACCAGTGTTATTCTAAAATTTAAAAAAATAGGTTGAGTCAAAAACACGTCCCTATGATACAAAATTAAAAAAAAAACTTATAACAGAAAGACGAAAAAAGCTAATAAGAGAAAGTGATTAGTTTGCAGTAAGGTCCTGGTTTAAAAAGTTACTTTGTAGTTTCAAACATTTGATAGTTTGTTAGTGCAATTTAAGTAATTGTTACATGTGTAACAGTAGGTAGATAGTATGGAAAATATAAAGCATGATCTAGGTTAAACGTTTGGAAAATTTCGCAAGAAATGCAAATGAAAAACGGATATACTGCCGCAATGATGACATGCATATATCCGTCAAAATTTTGCTATAACTAGAATTGTTTGCCTTACTCGCTTCCAAATTCTTTTTATTATTTTTTTTATTTTTGCAACAGTTAACATATTAGAGGGCCCATCTCTTCTTTAATTTTTTTAGCTGACTTGCAGTACAAAGATTCTAGTGCATAAAGTTTGACTATTATAAATTGTGTTTTTGTTAAAAAATTAGTCAAATTGGTCATATGATTACAAAACATAGTTTTTATTATTATTTAAAACTTGTTAAAATAAGATCTTGCATGATTACAGGTCCAATTAATTAATTAATTTTAGTTAAAGGAGCAGTTAGGTACTGTTCTGCATACCTAAAGTTTTACTTATAATAAAACCAATACTAATTAACCACTTATTTATTTAGTAAATTAGCCATAATTACCTTATCATATATCCTGAATAACTGAAGAGCTACTTGCTCATTTGTATGCAGTCTCATTATATCAACAAACTTAATAAATGTTACTTTACTGTAGTCTCTACATGTGTAATTGTTTCCTGCAAGTATTGCTTCTTCTCTATTTGTAACTTCTAATCTGCATCATAAAAAATAAATATGTATTAAAACATAAATATAATATTACGAAACTAAGAAAATTTAATAATTTTTTATTATTACAGCCTGCCGAAAGAAGTCAAGATAATGGTTTATATACAGGGTGGCGCATATTGGTAGTATTTACGGGGTACTGAAAAAAAAACCCAAGTGTGTGTAATAACTCGAAAAACTTAACTGTCAGAAAAAAAAATAGTACGCCACTGGATATACGTAAATATAGACAAAATATTGCCGTCTAAAGTTTTTTTTTCTCCAATAATTACCGATATACAGGACTCTCTTAACATCGACAGAAATTTAAAAACCCATTGGATCTCCAAAATAAATTTAGTTAGACTTAAAATTTTAAAACATTTAAATTTGTTTTAAAAAATCCGTTTCGAGAAAGTACAAAAAATTGCTCCTACGGCTTTCTAAGTAAATGCAACCAAAATGCACACAATGGTTTTTATTTGACACCCTGCCTACAAGGTTTTATCTAATTTTAATACAAATAATCATTTTATATCTATAAAATTTAAGCATAAATTAATTAATATGTTTTTATGTTTTTTGAAAATATTATTGCAAGAGCAGACTGGCTCTTCATAATAATATATCAAAATAATTTTTAAAAATATTATATGGATATTTCCAGGAAACAGAATAAACTACGAAAAGAATATCCATTTCTTTTAACTAAAACCCTGAAGTTCCCATTTTGCTAAAAATAACTATGTTTTAGCAATTAAAGTTGCTTATACGGATTAAGATAACGCCTACCGGTATAGATATCAAGGTGTAATTTTGAATCTTTTACCAAATGAGTGTCACATTTTATAACTTAAAATGGTCTATGGTTAAGAAAACGACACCACGATGTTATACTATCCCGGCATTAACAACGCATTTTTACAAGAACTGTTATATTTTTTTTTTTCAGAAAACTAGTTTTAGGTGTGCTGCAAATGTCTTAACACTTCCAGTTAGAATTTCGAAGAAGTCCTTAATACCACCCTTATAATTTTGGTCTATTTAAGATCTCTTTGATATGTAAACATTGCAGCGATTTAATGTTTGCGATTAAATTCTTAAGCGCATTTGGGGGAAATATAATTTTTTGACAAAGCTGGTTTTCTTCTACTTCTTCTTCCCTGGGAGCTGTCTAGATTTACTACCGAAGATAGCGCGGCCTGTTGGCCTTTTGGGGCTTATCTCCCGTTATCTTTTATACCAATGGAAAATGTGTTTATTTAACAGAAAAATATTAAGTGTTATACATCACTGTAATTGGGATTGCAAAAATGCAATGAACAATTGAGTGCCGTATTTAAAAAAATAAAGTTGATGATGTATCTTTTATACCAATGCGTTCATTAGTCTTGCTCCTTCTACAAGTCTGTATAACCCCGAGACTGGTTGGTTGATATATTTCTGTGGACTCATTTTCGGTTGCCCAAATAATGCCTGTCTTTTGTAATTCAACGTTTCACATTCTGCACAGGATATGGTAGGCTGTTTTTTCCCCCTCGTCGTACATTCTGCAACTTGGGATCCCATTGTATGAGCTTATCTTGTGTAGGTGTCCTCTTAGGTTATCGTGCCCTGTTAGCAGCCCTACTGTTATGCGAACTCTTATCCTACTTTGTCTGAGTAGTTCTTCCTTCATTCTTTTGGATGGACCCCTGTTTTTCATGTCTTATTCTACTGAGGCTCCCCCAGTATTCCTCGTGTTTGTTTCGGATTCATTCCCTGGTTTGCCCTCGGGCTGTGATTTTGGTCACTCCAAGGCCTGGTCTAAGGTATGGTGTGGATGATCCCTGTCTCGCTAGCTCATCCGTTTTTTCGTTGCTTTCTATTCCCGAATGCCCTGGTACCCACAGGAGAGTTACCCTGTTGCGTTTTCCCAGGAATTCCAGTTCCCTGCCAGGGAGTTTGGGTTGCTGCCACTCACTTTGATATGAAATTTTTACCTTGAAGTTTTTGTTAAATGGGTATTGGAAAATCATTCGGTCTGTTCTCACGTCCAGGATGTTGTCGCCAACCTGACTTTTTAAGTCGTTATGTCCCAAACTATCTTAGATACCAGTTGGTTTTTGTTGCAGCGGGAACGGATTCTTGCCTCCCTTATCACTATGAGGTTAAGTGGTGGAAGGTCGAAGAGACACTCTATGGCTGCTGTTGGGGTTGTTTTGATTGCCCCTATTAGAGCTAAGCAAGCAAGTCTCTGGACCTCAGACGAAAGAAAGAAAAGACTTAACATTTCATTCATAAGTGACACTTTGTTTTGTCCCAGACATTATCAATAAAATCATATAAGGGGAAAAAGGATAGAAGATAAATTAGGACTGATCAAGGCAACATTGTACGGAGCCTTGCAGTTTCGACCAGTGGCGTATGGTTTATGTTAGAAGTTTCGATTAGATATAAATTTATTAAAAATATTAATTTTTAAATCGTTCTAATTATGGTGATCTTTTTAATTTTAGTTTATTAAAAAATATTGATTAGCAACATAAATAGTTATAAAATATTTTATTCTAAAAAACATAAAATATTTTTGGTATATTGGTTATTTAAACAAAATTACTTTTCTCCTATAAATTTAGAATAATGTGGGCCACAAATTAATAAAAAAAGACAAAAACTGGGGATACTTTTTATTATATAAGGAACACAAAAAATTACATAAAATATTAGATATAAGGCAAAAATAAAAAATTATCTACTTATTCCTAAGATAATATACAGTGTCAACCATAAAGTCCGCATCAAATGGGAAAATTTTTCCCCAATTAATTCGGGTAATTTTTTTTGCCAAAAGTTTTTGTTTGGAAAATAATGCCAAATAATGTATACAGGGTGCCACAGATTCGAGTGCATGCATGGGGATCTCGGAAACCGTAAGAGATAAGAAGTCGGTTAAATTATGGCAAAGTTGTGTATTTACGTAACTAACCATATCCACTTTAGAAAGTTGCAAAATTCCGAGTACTTTCGGAGATATCCGAAAAAAAAACGAAATTTGTCGATTTGGTTTTTATTTTTTTCTGGCGTTATTTAAAGAGATATGGAAAAACAAAAGACACTTTCTCGTGGCCACTTTTTAAGCTCTACAAAACAGCGTTAAGAGATTTTCCGCTCGAAGTTTCGCTTTCGTTAAATTATCATCAACTTTATTTTTTTAAATACGAACCTGGTTTTTTATTTCATTTTTTTGAACCCCTTATTATTCCAACAACAAAAATGTATAACACTTAATATTTTTTAACAAATATGAAACGCCCCTATAAGAAATAATGTGCGTTCCTTGTCTAACTCATTGTCTCTTATGGAAAATGTGTTTATTTAACAGAAAAATATTAAGTGTTATACATCATTGTAATTGGGATTGCAAAAATGCAATGAACAATTGAGTGCCGTATTTAAAAAAATAAAGTTGATGATGGTTTAACGAAAACGAAACGTCGTACCGAAAATCTCTTAACGCTGTTTTGTAGAGCTTAAAAAGTGCCCATAAAAAAGTGTCTTTTATTTTTCCATATCTCTTTAAATAACGTTAGAAAGAAATAAAAACGAAATCGGCAAATTTCGGTTTTTTCCGGATTACTCCGGAAGTACTCGGAATTTTACAACTTTATAAACGGCATGTTGCTAGGCACCTAAAGGCGCAACTTTGCAATAATTTAACCGACTTTGTATCTCTTACGGTTTCCAAGATCCCCATGCATGTACTTGAATCTGTGGCACCCTGTATAAGGATGATCACGTGACTTTTTTTAGCTGTCAAATTTGATTTTTTTTTTCAGAAAACCGCAATATGAAGTATTATCTTTCAAAATTTCGAAAATTTGTATTGGCATGTTGCAAAATATATTTTGGGGACAGCTAAATTGATTGCAGCGCTCGCTGTGGTCAAATTTTTCGATAAATCATGCACCCAATTATCCATGGATATCATCCCTAAAAGTTAATTAAATTAAAAACATATTTACGTGAAAACCTTTAGAAAACTTTTGCAGATTTTGTAAGACCATATTAATTACATACCCTTTCACTTTCCTAGGGGGAGTCTCAAGTAAAGTGGAGTCAGAGCTAAAAAATACAGTTATATTAATTAAGTTAAAAAATGAATAGGTCAAAAAGATGTACTTGTTTTAAACATAAAAGCTCAAACGTTATTAGATAGATCTACACCAAAGAAATGATGCGTTTTTTAAATCAAGAACCAAAGTTTACGAAGATTCGTAAATATACAAAACAACGATAACAATAATTTGAATGTATTAGTCTATAATAAATACCTTCCATCAACAGATTGATTGTCAAATATATGATGTGAAATTTTTGGGATGGCTCCAGGCCTTAAATATTTGCTATTGTTTGCCTTAACCAAAATATCCTGTGGATCAAAATGGTCCGAGCATAGCACAGGGTGCTTTGGTAAATGTTGTCCCTCTTCAATTCCCACAAGAGAAAACCAAATGTTTTTTGTCATTGGATCTGAGGGAAACCTAAAATATTAGATGATCCTTTTGTATAATGTATAATTTCTCCCACAATATTATAAACCTACTCACAAACTAATAAATTCGATAATATTCTAAAAAAAATAATAAAACAAGTACAATGAATACATTACTTTTGGTCTATTTACTTTCCTTCAGGCTATTGGAAATCTACACCACTGACCTTGGTAAAAACATTGCCTAGCAAACAGAACATAACTTACCTATGAAAAGACACATCTTCGTGTAAATAGTCCAATTTTTTACACAAAACACATTCACGCACCATTTTAGATTTTTTAATATAAGTTTGTAAATAGTTTTAATAGATAGTTTTAATAAAAACACCACAAAGCGCTTAAGAAAATCCAAGGCAACGTCGCACTACACCTAATCAAGTTCATTCCATTTATCAACGGACAGGTTGTAAAATTCCTACGCGCGTTGAAGCGGCATTGCCACATTTCGCCTGCGAAATTTCCTTTGCGTGCGAAATGTAGCAATGCGAAACGTATTTAACCAAATAAAAATAAATAAAAAGTTTATGTAGCAAAATTATCTTTAAATTATTTATTTTTTAAAACCAAATTTAGTAATCTATTTATTATTATGCCCATTTTTTATTATAAATGTAGAACTTAAAGGCAATTTTATTCAGAAATGTTTAAATTCACTTCAAGCTGGCAACAGAAAGTATCGACTTTAGTTACGCGTTACGTCCTTTTCCAATGTCTGACCGTAAGTTCGTGTTTATCGTGTAATCTTTACTATTCAAAAATCTATGCTCTGGACCTTGGCCAGTTCTAGTTTTACCTCCGCCGGAATGTATTATCGGTGAAATAAGCGCTATTGGGCCCAAATTCTGTTTAACCTCCGATCAGTAAGGTCACACAATAAAAAGCTACATAGTTTTTTTCGGAAAGGGCGGTTGGCGGTGCCGTATCAACTGATTTAAACTCTTAGGGATCAAAGAGAGACTTACGCCAATTAGTGAGGTTCTTCTTTTGGGGCTAAGCGCTGTGAGCGGTTTAGGCCTAGATCTCTGTCGTTTTTACGTTTTGTGTCGTGCACGGGGTTGTCTTTCTCCGCGGAAGAAGTTGCGCGCGCAGCGTGGGACGTCAGACTAACAGCTATCTGGTTGTACGCAATACCAGTAGCAGTCCTTGAATTTGATCACCGTTAATTGTGCCTTTTATCATTTAAAAAGTTTAATATTGTGACAAATTTGAAATTTCTGGGGGCTGTGAGCCCGATTTCTAGATTTTCCACCGACGAAGCTTGAGAAAGCTCTGTTTGAAAATAGGAAGGCTGGGGGTTGCCGCGTAGCAGTACCAAAAAAAAAACAAAATCAAGAACAAGCGTTATTGGGCAACTGTCAATCTGCATTAAAAGCAAATAGTAAAAACTGAATATTGGCCATACACAATAACAAAGTTTTAAAAAATATTTAAAAGTGTTATAATAATAATGGGGGATAAACATGGAGTAAAGAAAGATGTTTAAATTATTTGATTTGCTTTAACTGCAAATATTTTTGACATTTAAAAAATATATATAAACATATTATATGTATTGCATTTAGAAAATTTAGGACTTCAAATAAGAAAAAAAAAGTAGGTCCATTAAAAAAACTAACTTTTTTTATTTTGCGATGTTTGTTTACTCGTTATTTGACAGGAAATCCCGGCCGCTTATGAAAATTCCTACAACTTTTGTATTTTTTATTTTTTGACATAACTAAACAAGTGGAGTGTCATATTATACAGGAAAAATCAGCAAACTGCTGTAACAAAAATGTTAGAATTCGTATATCCCTTATCCACAGGCTATGATGTCCACGCAAAGAATATATTTAAAGTTAAAATAACTGTAATTTATATAACCGTATTACTTGCGCGATTAAATTATATTTAAAATAAAAACTTACCCTAACTTCCGCCTTAACTTCCTGACTTCCACTAATGAGGTTGAAAATGGTAAATTCATTTCTTTTGCTTTTGTCATCATTTTACAGTCATCATATGAGTAGTCCACAACTGGTATGCCCAGAGCTCTATAAATGAAATGTGTTAATTTAATAAAAAAGAATAAAAATAAAATAGTAAAAATATAGGAAATTCTAAAAAAGTTGCAAAACTAAGATCAAATATGCTGTAAATAATAAAAGTTAAAATCTTAAACAGACGTATAGATGCATTTTCCTCCGTATAAAATATATTAGTATGGGACTATTGCATGTCCGTTGCTATAATCAAAACCATATTGTATAAAACTCTATAAACATATATAATTAATTAAAATTGCGATTAGTCCTAATTTGTTTTATTTAGGTAGCAATAGGTATGTTTAAACATAGAGTAACAGACCTTACAGGTATTTGTCTATGGTTTATGTATTGTATGTATATATGTATGTATGCGAACTAAACTTGTAGACGCAAGTTGCTTGTTGCAGATGTAACTTCGATAACCTGTACTAAAAAACAATTTTCTACGTATTGCAGCGGTATGTTGTCTGCAAATTTGCAGATGATTGAAAGGTGTTGCCAATAGTCTATATTCTCACAGATTTAACTTTTTTTTCTTATAAAAAAGAAAAGAAGGATATATTCATATCGGGTACATTAATAGCATTGGGCTTATTTTTTTTTTGTTTCCATATCTTAAAGCAGTAAAAATAAACTTTATAGATAATTTGACCTCAAAAGATCACCAGAAAATCCAAGAGTTACTTTGACTTCAGGTATTTTCATCAGATTACTAGATAATTTATAATTTAATGATGCTATGCTATCCTTTTTTTGTGTATATGCCAGTTAAAAAATAGATCATAATTCATTACACCAGAATAGCCTCTTTTTCGTGGATGGCTTTGTCTTTCAACGTAAACCAGAGATAGTAAAACAGTTTTTTTGAAAGTAAATATGGCGGATTTGCAGATTCTTTTTGGAATAGGCGGTACCCTTTTAGCAGAGTTGCATCTGAAGTCGGCAATTTTGCAGATCTGCAAAGTGGCAGTTGTAGATGTATTGTAATTTTATTATAAATTATTAAGGAAAAATTGAAATTTTTTTAATCAAATAAACCAAATTAAGGCATCTGCTCCCTATCAAATAGTGTGGCGCCTTTATTATAGTAATTTAATTACTATATTTTTGGAACTGATTTCGATTATTGAAAAAAAAAACGTTTTACAACAAATGGCTAATAACATTTAAATACAACCATCCAATTTTAAAGTCATTTATTAATATCAAAAACTAGAAAATCCTTCATGCTTTATAATTATTACCAACGATTTACACAATTTCTACTTTTCTTCCACACTAATATCACCGGCATGTTAACAAATTTTCTTTGACGTTCACTGTCAAATAATTCTTGCTATCAAGAAATAATTTGTTTATCAGAACACCCTAAATTCACGTAACTGATAATTTTAAATAAAAAAATATTTTTTCCATTTAAAAAGCGAAGTTTTTATTTTTAATTAACTTTATTTGATAACAATTTTTCCATATTGTCACAAATAAAGGTAATTTACTTTTAAGCCAAATTAATATTCTTTGAAAAACCCCGTATACGATTGAAAAAATTTGATATCTGATGGTTGATTTTAGGTTTTAGATCATGCAGAACTCTTTATAAGGAATTACTTTATTTCGTAAAATTACTAATAAAAAAGTTTTCCATATGGTGCAAACTTAAGCAGACACACTGTATATTAGCGTCAAACACTGAAATCTGTCATTCCCTGACTAGTCAGTACATGTATTGCCGACAAACAGCTAATGAAAACCTTATTTCATCAACAAAAACTAACCTTAAAATAGGGTATTACGCTGCTTGTCGGCAATAGATCTGCTGACTAGCCATTTCATGAATTGACTCCGACATATGTATACAAATGTTTATAATGCATAAAGTTAAAGCGGAAGTTAATGCTTATCTAAACCTACTATAACATATTTAAGATGCTGAAATCAGAGTGTGGAATCTTTTAAGATTTATTTTAATCCCGCGATGATGGCATTGCTTTGGATTTTGCTGAAGACAAGTCAAAGAGCAAGGGTGTCTAATAATTTACCGTCTGGTAACGGGTAATCTGTGTTTCTTTCTTTAAAATCCTCTATTTTTTTATTAAAAACATGTGGTTTTTATAGTAATCTCACTTATTTTTATATATGTATGTATGTTTATGAATGCTCATATTAACGATTTCCAATTTCAGAACCTTTATGTTACTTTTATGTCTACTAACATTTGTAAGTGAGGTATAAGTATGAGTAAAGTATAGTGGTAAATTGTTTTTTATTACTATTTTGAAACTTATTGGACGCTATTAATTAAAAATTGTAAATGCCATGACATTTGTATGAGTTTTGTTTTTGTTATTTCAGTTATAAAGTAATTTTTATATTCCAATTTAGTAAAAATAAAATTCCAAATGATTTAGTTCTCTTTGATACCTTTTGATAGCTTTGCTTAAGTCATAAGTTAATTTATGTTAAATATTGAGGAAAAAAAGACCAGCAGAAAGTATTTAAATTTAAGTTATCTATATGTAAAAATTAGACTACTAAACCCCCATTAAAATATTTTTTATTACTAAGTCGACGAAAAAAAAATGTTAATCCATTTAAAAGTCGACCACTCCCTACAACATTGTTATGTGTTGGTACATAACAGTGATATGTGTTCATTAGGGAAAAAGCAAGGCAGCCATTTTTTGTTAATCATTTAAAAATTTATAAAAAAATAAGTATATAATAAAATGTATCTAGTATAAATAGGTTTGTGCTAATTTACAATACAATAAATATATTAAAAAAGATTCTTTTTATTTATTAGCGCCAAAAAGTGGTATGTTAAATCATAGGTAAAATGACCAATATTTTGTAATTTTTTTTAACCAGTAAATAAACCCTTTTAGGTAGTCACTTGTGCAAGATGATTAAAAATATTAATTCTGACAGATAACTGCCCTAGTAAAATCAAGTAATATTTAACATTTGATTTAATAATTAGCTGACTACTTGCACTTATTTATATGCATTTTATGCATCCTTAATTTGAATATAATGTGTTTAATAACTATAGAGAAAAGATGTGTGCAATGCTTTGTGTGACACCCAGTACATCAAACCAAAGATATACTTTATATTGTCTTAAGTGTAAGCCAAAAATATTTAAAAAATTCGTGTCAGCTATTTTCTTTAAATCCAATCAAATTACAAATATTTTGTTAATTAAACATTTTTTTATACAAATCATAAAACGTATCATATTTTTAATCGTATTTATTTTGTAAGAATTAAATTTATAATGCACCTTATTTTGTAAAAAGCATTAATCTAATATATAAAATAAAACTAACCGGTTTTGTAATTTATTTGTTAGGAAATGGAAGATACTTTCTGGGACACTTCCTGTATTTACAAGTAAAATCTCATGTATATTATATAATAGGGAACGTAGGGCAAGGCAAAGTTTAATTATTTTACTCGGGAAACGACATTATTTAAAAAATTCCTTCACGTTTAGTATTTTAGAACATGATATTCAAATACGTACATTTAGTTGTGACGTCATGACGCCATCTTTCTTAAGGTAGGTCAGGCTCCTGTATCCAAACAGTCGGCGTTTCTTATGGAAAACTGTGCTTAAAGTTATAATATAGCATTTATTGTAATTTAAGGGATTGTTTCTTTTACGTTAAAAACTATTTGTGATTTTTTGTAATGTTCCTTTAAAGCAAACCCAGAATGTGAATAAAAGTAACATTGTCTAAAATTACAATTTATTAAATTTTTGAGCTTTAAGATTCATTGTAATCCACTTAAATGAAACTAATATAAAATTATAAAAATACTTTTACAAAAATAACATAAATAAAAATTAAAGAAAATTTTTTATAAGAGACCATGTTTGTTTAGATACAAGACCATGACCTACAACAACCTTCAAGTATATACCTACTGGAGGCAGCCCTGCTACTTGGCCGTGCGAACAAGCGTACAATAGAGAAATAAGATAAGTACAACCTTTCTCTCTCGGCTCCGCCGACTAATATTATAGCACGCACAACGAGAGTACTCTTATCTTTGTTCTTTCTCGCATGCTTTTTGCACGGCTGCAAAAACATAAAAAAAAGTAATATTTCAAAAATACAAATCTATAGTCTTTTTTATTTTTTATATTTTTGCACATTCATAAGTTAAATTTTTTTTTGTGACTCATTTTTTTTTTTGTAAAAAAGCTCATACTTCTTTTTAACTACCTGGGTAGATTTTAAGTGTCTTAAATAATATGGATTGATTTAAATATTTTAAAATACATGTAAAGGTCGTAATGGTGTACATGTTTAATATTAGATTAAATGCGTATAATACGCAATTATTTTATGTTTTCAAGTATATCTGCAGTTAAATAAGTTACTATTAAAAAATATTACCCTTTTTAAATACTTAAAAAATCAAATACAAAAATGTGAAATATGCCATATATTCCTACCTAGATCTTCCATAATTTTCTGTGGATAAAAGAAAATATCGTTCTTTGTTTAATAAAAATCTTAGGCTAGGCTAGTTTTGCAAATTCGACTAAATATTAGCGACTCAAGAAGTAATTATACAGTGTGTTTGAAACAATAATTTTAAATTGCGCATTTTTTGACATAAAATATAAATATACAGGGTACTCATGTAGTAGATATGACGTCATCGATAATATTTGTAAAAACCCCCATTTTTTTATTGCAGATTTATGATCTCCAAGAAGAGCTAATTTTTAAAACATAAAACACTTATAATTTTAGGTGGCAGTTTCGTAGTTACAGGGTGTTAAAATATGTGTATATAATATATGGAAGAAATTCATTATTTTTAATGGAAAAAAATTAAAAAATTTCCTGGAATATGTAAACAGTAATTAAACTTTATTGTTTATTTTTGGTTTTTTCGGTCATTTTTTTAAATAATAATCAATGTTTAATTGACGTTTCTATTTATTGAGTTAAACCATCATCAGAATATCAACTTTATTGTTTGTATTTAAAAAAATGACCAAAAAAACCCAGAAAATGAACAATAAAGTTTAATTATTACAAACAGCCAAGAAAACAAAACCAATTGTAAACAGTAATTTTAAATTACACATTTTTTAACATAAAATTTAAACTTATATAGTAGATACGACGTTATCAATGATTGTTAAAATAGAAACCACCATACTTTAATGCAGATTTATAATCTTCAAAAAGAGACGATTTTAAACACACAAAATACTTGGCTTTGGGTAGCAGTTTCGTAGTTACATTGTTAAAGATTTGTGTACATAATGATTTCTATCCTTTGCAAAGTAGATATATGCATAAGTAATTTGATAATATTTCTCAAAAACTTTACACAAAATATTATTGTGGCAGCATAACAAGGATTACCTTAGTTACAAGGCATATTATGAAGAGCAATTACAAGTATTCCTTACCCACAAAATAAGAGAAAAAAAAAATAAGACCCTATACCTACAGAACTATTAATTAAAGTCATAGAAAATTTTTGTTTTTAAAATTTTCTTGGAGGTTATAAACCTGCAATAAAATATGGGGGTTTAAATTTAAAAAAATTGTCCATTACATTATATCTACTACACAAGACGCCCTGTATATTTTTATTTTATGTTAAAAAAGGCAAAATAAAATTATTTACGTGTTCGAGAAAATTTTCAATTTTCCTTTGCTTTGACAAATAATTAATTTGTTCCATACATTATGTATACATTTCTTTACTACCCTGTAACTACAAAACTGACCTATAAAACCATTAGTGTTTTATGTTTTTTAAAATAAGCTCTTCTTGGAGATTATAAATCTGCAATAAAATATGAGGGTTTTCCTTCGAAAAAATTGTGGATGAACCCATAACCACCACATGAAGTCACCCTATATATTTATATTTTATGTCAAAAAATGTGCAATTTAAAACTATTATTTACGTGTTCAAGGAAATTTTCAATTTTTTTTTTGCTTTAGCAAATAATGAAGTTTTTTCATACTTTATGTACACACTGTATAGGGAATTTGAACTGCTCAGTTTTAAAAACTTTGAAGGTTCTCCCACTGTGAAAAAAATACAATACCTTATGTTAAATAAATTAGGTAGGTAGTTTAAAATAATTGCAGGTACTCAGGAAATCGTCTACAATAACATTTTCTTACCCCAGGTTCCCCTATTGCTGCTAATTTATTCAACAAGATAAAGGTAGGTAGTTTGTTGTTTCCTTTCATTAAAACTTACTTTTTTTGCATAGTTTATGTGATTAATGACACTAGAGAGAAATTCAGTAGTGAGTGTTAAGTTTCGATACAGTCAACGAAATAATAAAAAAACGTGTAAGATTTAATGTATTAAAGTAAAAAAGAAAACCAAGCTAATGGAAAAGGTTAATGAATCAAACGGTAAATGCATTCTTAATCACATGTCAGTTTTTTGCTTTTTAAAAGAAAAATCTGTTATTTCAAACTCACTGTTATGTTATTATTAAACTAGTAAAATAGGTTTATGAAGTAAGCAAACCAAAATATTTAGCATGGATGATCACAAATCAGCAGCAATAGCCTCTCTTGTTGAAAAATTATAATAAAATAGCAACACAATTTAAGAGTTGTACTCTCGAAATATTTTATATTTATTTTTTTAACTACTTGACGTTAAATAGTATATTACACAAAAGTTGATTTAAGAAAATTATAGGTGTCCGTATGTCAGTATGGTGTCTGTCGCCTAGTTAATGGATCAGGTTTGCACTGCCAAAGTTAGTTCAAATTTTTATGGACGAAGCTTGCTTTTCACCTCTTTAGGGAAGCAAGTCGACATTCTCTCTAGTTTTACCTACAGGGGCGTAGCTACCGCCGTATCAGCCGTATCAATGATACGGGGCCCCCGGGCTACAGGGGCCTCAACATGTAACAAGTAGTAGCAAGTAAGCAAATAGTAGTAGGTACAAAAATTCATAAAATGTTTTTTCTACTACCTTCTTAGAAAATACCGTTTTCAATCGTTGACTAAAGGTAGAAAACAACACTTTACCTCCCTATTTCAGCCGTGCAAGCCAATTAATTTATATTTTGTCAATGATTTCAAATCTTACGTAGACAAGTTTTTAGAACAGGGGTTCATCAACAATCAAAAAAAATTAAAATATATTCCTTTATATCAAATATTTTTATATATTATATAATATATATATATATATATATATATATATATATATATATATATATATATATATATATATATATATATATATATATATATATATATATATATATATATAATTATATATATATTAACCTGTTTTTATAATTTTTATAATCGAGATTTTATTAAAACAGTTTTATTCTTGTTTTCCCTTTTAAAGTGGGTGCTTTTAAACAAATTGTTTACCCATCTTATATAGGATTACTCGCTAATTTACACCATGTGTAATATGTCATTACTTAACACATAAATGTACAAAGTAACAAAACCTAATATTACATAAGTTTTAAATTAATGTGCATTAGTTGACTGGTACTTACTTTGCCATAACAGCTCTAACATTATTTGCAAATAATTTGGGGTCACGCTTTTCTTCCTCATTAGGTGTGTAGACAGGAAGGAATTCCACTTCACAATTGCTTGATGGTTGGGTAAGGGTCAGCCAAAGAAGTTTTAGCCTACAATTTAAAAAGAGTTGCTTTAATAAATTACTAGGTAAACGTTGGGAAAATTATACTCACATGAGCATGAATGTTATAGGGGACATTTATTTACAGGATATTTTCGTAAACTATTTTAAAACGTAAGATAAATAAAAGAAGGTTTTGTATTATAAAAAAAAACTTAAAACCAGTCAAAAATATAGTGCAGTTAGTGTAAGACAACAAAAGAAGGATATATTTTCCACCTAAAATGCTTTTTTCTTAAAATATTTAAAAAGTTTTTGGGTTCATAAAAAATACTTTAAAAAACCGTCCAAAAATTTACTCTCCCTAGACGTTTTTTCTGTTAAGACAGTTGCTTTTTTGGCTTCTGATTTGAGAGCTAGATCAAAACGTGAGCTTATTCCGGGCTGTGTATTGTATATGCTTTCTAGACCAAAGATGTACCAGAATACAGACGCTCCTATTTACAATGAAACTGTTGTATAACAATATAAACCAGTCTGTGCAAATGCTTGTTCGATATGGACATTTGCCAACACTGATTTTACACTGGCAATAGTGACAAAATAACTTTTGAGATAGACCCATTTAAACACACCAAAATCCACGTTGCCAATGTACGTGACAATTTAGTATATAAGGTGGCTCATAAAGAAGTTGTCAATTTTTTTTCGGAAATTTTGTAAATTTGTATGGGCGGGATCGAATCGGGAAGGTCAAAAAGCCCTTGCCCCAAATTTTCAGAAAAAACTGAGAAAAACACTTTTTACTCTTCAGCTGTCAAATGAAGCCAGCGAGTTAAATATTTTTTTATTTTCGAGAAACTAAGTATGCAGTCGAAAAGAGAATTAAAAAATGGAAAGATTTTTGCTTTTGAAAACAAAATGGATTGATTGCTTCCGAGACGCGTACTTTTTCGAAAATCGGTGGAGGAATTTAAAAATCGATGGTCGAGAAAACAATGTTACACCAGATTTCAGCAAGGTTAAACACTCTGTAACAAATACATTTTACATAAATTTTGTATTTTTGTTTTTTTGATAACTTTTAATAACAGTTGCTTTCGGTATTAAATAGTTTTTTTTAATAACAGTTGTGGTTTTTATTATAATTATTTTGTTTTTTTTTACAGTTGACTAGCTACAAGGATCTTTTATTATAAGAAACAATTGAATATTGTCATTAAAACAATCATTAAAATAGTTTTTATTCAGTCTATTTACTTGATATCTAAAAGGGTGTGGTATTAAAAATAAATGGACTAACAAACATTCAGAATTATATTCTGCAAGCTTTCCTAAGTTCAAAACCATTTACGGAATGCGGTCCTTATATTTTGCACACTCAACTCCATCCTCGCCCCGGTCTAGTAAATAGTAATTTTAAATTGCGCATTTTTTGACATAAAATTTCTATTTACAGGGTGACTAATGTAGTAGATACGACGTTAATAAATGATTGTTAAAATAGAAACCACCACACTTTGATGCAGATGTATAATCTCCAAGAAGAGCCGATTTTAAAAACACAAAATACTTATGGCTTTGGGTAGCAGTTTTGTAATTACAAGATTTGTGTACATATTGATTTCTATCCTTCGCAAAGTAGATAAATGCATAAGTAATATAATAATATTACTCAAAAACTTTCAAAAAATATTATTGTTGCAGCATAACAAGCATTACTATAGTTACAAGGCCTATTATAAAAAGCGATTTTAAGTATTCCTTACCCGCTTACACAAACGTATTCGAGGAAATTTTTAATGTTTCTTTGCTTTAACAGTTAATTAATTTCTTCTACACATTTCTTTTCCATCCTGTAACTACGAAACTGCCATCTAAAACCATAAGTGTTTTATGTTTTTAAAATAAGCTCTTCCTGGACATTAAATATCTGCAATAAAATATGGGGGTTTCCATACAAAAAAATCGTAGCTGATGTCTTATCTACACATGAGTCACCCTGTATATTTATATTTTAAGTCAAAAAATGCGCAAGTTAAAAATATTATTTACGTGAAAACTTTCAAATTTTTTTTGCAAATAATGAATTTGTTCCATACTTTATATACACACTGTATAATGGTACTAAGATGCCATAAGGAAATGTACCTTATTTTAACATTAAATGTTTATCAAAGACAATCATTTATCAGTAATTTTTGTATTTTTTAAGAAAGCGTAAAACACACATATTGAATTATTTGCGTGTTTTTTTAATTTCTTTAAATATTTACAGAGAAAACCTAAAAAATTCAGATTTAAATCAGGTTTAGCTGCCATTGATATGCATATGTCACCAAAAAAACTTTAAAAACCTAGTGGTTTCGGCTTTACCATACTTAACATTTAGTCAAAAAAATACACTTTGCTTGATATAAAAAAAATATTTTTTTAAATTAAGCACCTCAGTAAACAGGACTATAAAATACGCCTATTTTTAAATATGTCTTTATATTAGAGGTAACAACTTTATCTACACGATAAAGAACAATTTAATGTTCAATCTAATAAAACAAATTACGATTATAATAAAAGCGGGATTAGCCTTTTTGTTGTGTAATAGATTTATGCATTTTTCCATTTAAAATACGTACAACTTTTTAAGTCTCTTGTAAACTTAATACACAAAAATGTTTTTATAAATTATGAATAAATGATTACAAATGATTACTAAAATAAACTACCTAACCGTTATTTGGAACAATTTGTTAACTTTTTTTTGCAGTGGTTGTAAAATATTGTTGTAATGTACGACTGTAATTGGATTATTATGCGATGTATTGCATGCACCTACCTTAAATTATTATCTCTAAAGCATAATAAACCGGATATTATTATCTAAAACATTAAACCCCATTCTCAAATCAAATTAGGTAGCATTTTACATAGAAAATATAACTATATAATTGCTCAAAAGTTCTTAGATCAAGCCGATAATATTTTGTTTTGGCAAAGAAGATAAATATATTCCTTCATTTTGAAATAACCAGAATAATTGGATACTGGTTTTGTCAACCTACATATATATATATATTTATAGCTTAATATATAATATATATATATATATATATATATATATATATATATATATATATATATATATATATATATATATATATATATATATATATATATATATATATATATATATATATATATATATATATATATATATATATATATATATATATATATATATTATATATATATATATATATATATATATATATATATATATATATATATATATATATATATATATATATATATATATATATATATATATATATATATATATATATATATATATATATATATATATATATATATATATATATATATATATATATATATATATATATATATATATATATATATATATATATATATATATACAGGGTGATTCACGTTGAGTGTCCCATTAAAAGTTCTGGGAAACCAAAAAAAAGTACTTTTTTGAAATTTGGCACAAGCCGTAACAGGTAATAAGCTACATTTTAAAAATATTTTTTGGGAAGTGCAGCGTTGCCAGATCTAACCGAAACCAGCGGCAACATTGTAATTTTTTAAAAGGAACACCCTGTTTTTTATTGCATATTCGAATTCTACACAAAATTCTAGTAAATTTATTAATATCTTCCCATACCTATATATTTAAGTTTTTAAAAAAAAAATTAATTAGTATTTTTTTTAAGGAAAATTATCGTGTTAAAAAAAGGGTTTTATATTTACGTGCCTAACCGAGCTGGATACTAGAAATTTTTTTGGGGGTTTGGCAAAGATGTATTTAAAAGATCTGCATGCTATTATAGCAATATATCCTACAGGGTGTCCCAAAAAATTTTGTTTTTACCATTAAATAATGATTAAAACTCACTTTTTTTCAAATACAACATACTGTTTTTTATCCCTTTTTTGAATAGACCAATAATTTACCTACAAAATGACCATACATGTTTCTATACCCATTTGCCACCTTTTTTTAAATACAAACGAATTTTAAATTTTTTTCCCTGTTTTTAAATACTATCTACAGTAAACTCCCCTTTTTTACAATTTACCTAGGTAGGCCATGAAAGTTTGTTTTTTTTAAATTGCTCTGACAACTATTTGACATATAGGGTGAAAAATATTTATTTTGTTTTTTAATAAAAAAAAAAATTCTTTAAAAATTTAAAATTGCTTATATTTAAAAAACTTTTGCAATGTATAGAAAGATGGGACTTTTTTAGTTAAATTTTGGTCTATTAAAAATGGAAAAAATACAGTATGTTGTTTTTTGAAAAAATTGATTTTTAATCTTTTTTAACATGGGAAAAAGCAAAGGGACCTGTGGATATATTTTAAAAATTACATGCAGATTTTTTTAAATTGCATTTTTCAAACCCCCAAAAAAAAAATTCTTTCAAGCTGGGTTTAAAAGCCGTAATTCGCCTTTTAAGAAAATTTTTCCCTTTAAAAAAAAATTGAAATTTTTTTTCAAAAAATATTGAATTTATAAGGAAAATGTTAATAACTTGCTTGAAGGTGTAAATCGAATATGCAAAAAAAAAGGGGTTTTCTTTTTAAAATTTTTAATGTTGCCGTTTTTTTGGTTAATCCAACTTACATCCCAAAAAATTTTAAAATTTAGGGCCCTTTGAAAAAAGATTTTTTTGGTTTCCCAAACTTTAATGGGAATACGTGGCCATATATATATATATTATATATATATATATATATATATATATATATATATATATATATATATATATATAT
Organism: Listronotus oregonensis; assembly: GCA_019359885.1. NCBI lineage: Eukaryota > Metazoa > Arthropoda > Insecta > Coleoptera > Curculionidae > Listronotus > Listronotus oregonensis. Next base: position 26,444 of record JAHBCN010003579.1, on the reverse strand, counting down.
ATATATATATATATATATATATATATATATATTTATATATATATATATATATATATATATACACCGATTCAGAAACATTTAAAAAAAAAGGAAAATACTTCTTACATTGCAGGAATTGTACGACGGAAAAAATCAAAAAAGAATCCTGCTGGCGGTGCAAAACATGTGTGGATAAACCGCCACAAATAGTGCAAATTTGCATGTTTTGTTTTAGTTCTCTTCTATAGAAACTGTGTAATGTAATTTTTTTAGTTTGAATAAAGTTTTTAGAATATTTTTAACAGGCCGTCCATAAACGTCAATGCCCATGTAAACCTAAAGTGTTGTTTAATAGGCCATGACGTCAATACCCGTCGCAATGTTTTTTTACTAAAAAAAAATTAAACAGTATAAAACACGTTTTTCCATAATTATTTGACACTCCCGTACTCAAATGTCCAAAAAAGTTAAGTGCATTTTTCGGGCACAAAACCTTTTTACATAGTTTCCGTCAAAGTGTTAAAAATGTGTATATAACCTTTTTTTTTAACTTATTAAAAAGCATATTTTTTGTTTTTTTACATTTTTTTGTAACTGTTTTAGTTTTCTAAAATATTTGCGTTTTCATTTTAAATTAGGTCGTTATTATCCCAAAAACTAAAAGCACTACAAAAATTTAATAATTCGAGTTATATTTAAAAAAAAAACGATTTTCCACGATTTGTTTTAGGTAAAAAAATGCATTTTAAACCCGCTAAGCTGAGGCAGCAGTGCTGTTTTAAAAAAAAATGGATTTTTTCTACTTTAATCGCCTATAATTTTGTACATGTTGGTCGTACAAAAAAAATGTAAGAAAAGAAACGTTTCATAAGTAAATTTCCTTAAACAGGGGATTAGCTAAAAATCGCAAAATGTCTTACGCTTGTTGCCAAATAGTGATACAAAATAGCAATAAAAAGTAAAAAAAAAATAGTTCTTTACATGGACTTTTGGACACTTAAATTTAATTTAAGATAAAAAAAATATATTTATTTTTGCTTAAAAATTGTTCAATTATTAAAATATAAAAAATAAATAAGACAATAACTCCATATAAATCATGTGCAAAAAACTGATATTTGCTATTGTTTATAAATGCTCCGTAACTTTAACCGCTTGTATCTTAGCAACCAATTGACCGATTAACAATTTCATATATCAAGAAAGCACCTTTACGAGTACTTTCAAATCGTATTTAAAGTATTTTTTTTTAATAAAACATGGATATATTTAATTTGTTAATTAAAAACAAAATATACAAATGAAACGGACCTCCAGGATATTTTTAATGTATTTATACAGTTTTAATGTGTCACTTTGTTTTTTAACTTCTTACAAATTTTACATAAAATAAAATATTAGTATCATCAGCAAAGGGTGCAAATTATTCCTAAATATCCAGTGACTAAGGTCGTTTGTATGAAAGAGAAATAAAATTGGACTTAATACCGATCTTTGCGGCACTCCAAAGTCGAAAGTTTTAATAAAATTACGTAATGTTGCAATCATAACTCAAGCTGGTTAACGCATTTTAAGAAGTGAAAATATGGTAATGTGGGTAAAATGTCATAAATACTCCGGTCAATCTAGATATTTAGAGGTACATAAATTTACATTAAGCTAAAAGTAAGTAAAATTTTTTAAAACATAATAAAAAATAACATTTTAAAATTCTCCATCGTTCCGGTACGTGGAAAAAAAATTACTTGAGCTCAATGGTTAAAAAAATTGTTTTATTGCGATTTTCTTTAAAACGGTTACTTTTATCGTAAAATTACCATTGACAAAAATTGCAGATCATCAAATTATCTATAAAAAAGTTATTATTAGCTTTTTCGCCACCGTTCTTGAGATATAACGACTCAAAAAGTTGTAAGCGTCATTGTATGCATAAGTACGTCACGTGTATACATCTCTGTAGCTGTAATATAAATTAAAATATTTTTCCATCGGTAATTGTAACTTACATTTAAAATATACAATATTCATCAATATAACTACAGAAATATCAGATAAAATGAAACCCAGTCCCTTTTGAAAGTGTCAAAATCATTTACTCTTTTTACACGCAATAACTGGGTGTGATACGACATCTGCATTGTAGGTGTAAAACAACAGTCTTTATAATATTTGAAGAACAAGATTTAGTTCAATGTGCTGAAGTTATTAAAAAAAGTAATTTAACTCCACAAGAAGTTATCACCAACAGAATTTGCTTTCTTCTTTGTATGTACAGAGCTCCTAAAAAAACTATCCGCTTAGATAAATATCGAAATAAAAAAGAAGTGCAATTAGCTTGTCTTCCTCCAACTCAGTTGCTGATCATCAACATCTTTTTCGGGTATATTACCAAGTTCAAGTGTGACTTGGTTATCAAACCCAAAAGATTGGGGTTGGAAGTTGGTCGATAATACATTTAAACCAATTCAGACTTTAGTCCCACCTGCGCCGGAAAAACTGCTAAACGCATTTTTTTGCAACTGTAAAAAGGGATGCAGTGCTAAATGTGGTTGCAAAAAAGTTGGACTGTTTTGTTCTCTGGCATGCATGAATTATCAAGGCCGGTGTTCTAATGTTAAATCAGCAACAGCAGAGGATTCGTTTGAAACTGACGAACAGACATGCGATACATCGCTATTGACGCAATTCACTTACAGGATGAAGAAGAAGAAGGTCAAGAAGAATTAGAAAAAGAAGATCAAAAAGAAGAACAACAAGAAGTTATTGAAGATTATGAATCGGACGAATAAATGTTTTACTATTTTTTAATTTCCATCGCTTTCATTCCAATCCTTGCGATTTTTTTTTATCATGCAATAGTTTTCAATCAAACAGAATTACAACAGATCTGTGAAATAGGCCTACTGGGAAATCGACGTTAAAAAAAACGCGATAATTACACTAGCTTAGAGGTGGCGTGGAAACGTGTGCATACAATGACGCTTACAACTTTTTAAATCGGTATATCGCAGGAATTGTGGCTTTTAGGAAAAAATATTGATACCTTTTTTATAGATAATTAATATAATTTAATAACTTACCGTTTTAAAGAAAATCGCGAAATTTTTTTTTTCACCTTTGACCTCAAGTCTTTTTTTTTTCACGTACCGGAACGATGGGGTATTTTAAATTGCTATTTTTAATTGCGCTTTGAACAATTTTACTTACTTGCAGCTTGATGTAAATTTATGTACCTCCACACTTATTTTTTCGTCTAATTTGACCGGACTAAAAATAAAAGCAATAAATAGTCTCCAATCTTGACGATCTTGATGATTACCAAAAGAGAGACGTTAATGGCAGCTTTATGGCTTGAAAGTTAAAAAAAAGGTATCAGGTCATCAGGTCATCAGGTCATCAGGTATAAGCAAGGTCAAAGTTAGTCTTTTAAGGTAGCAAAATATACGGTCCCAAATAAAATAAATTATATAAAACTTACGCGCTAGGTCCTTCCCATGTCCACGTAACTGTATCCAATTTATTTGGATATCGAATGCAAACTGGCTGAATTGGAACTCCAGGATAAAATGCACCATTCTTAAAACTTATTAAACAAGATCTGTTCGTGCAAGTTCCTTCGGGAAATATCAAGATTTGCGGCCAATCTAGTTGCGAGGTAGCTCGTTTAATTATTTCTTTCACTGATTTTTGCCTCGAGTCTGGATCATCTCTCCAGACGTATATAGGTTGAGTGTAGTTAATAAGTTCTAAAAACAATAGGTTTACTTAGTTTTAAAAAATATTTTAATTTGTTAATAGTAAATATGTTTGAAAATAAGGCCTAACCCAAATATCAACTTTAATTATGTATACCTTTAAGTTAAAAAAATTAAAATGGTTGAATTGAGAGTGCACTTTCAGGGCATTAAAAGAGTTTTTGCTTTTTAATATGTTTTAGTCTATTAAAGACGAATTTTAATAACATTAAAAATATAAACGCAGTCTTCAAAGTACATAATACTAAAACATGTAGGTTATTTTATTTTAGAACCTAAACGTGTCACAATTTTTTTAGTTGTGATATTTCAAACACTCATACCAAATAAACCTAAGAAAAGGAATAGAAAATATTATTTATTTGTATTATTTAATAGTTTACAGCATTTTTTAAAGCTATACAGTCATACATATTTTGTAGATTTTTTAAAATTTGGTTAAAAAAAAATAATGGAAACAAGAAAATTTTTTAAAAAATATTTAAGTGATAGGTAATATGCCATCATTGTATATAATCAACGAATGATTTAAACTAATTTAAATCCCACAAGTGTAATTAAAAAACAAACTGTGATAAGTAAAAACATGTATGAAATATCATACTTACAGTGTGTCCCGCTTTTCATAAATACACCCTGATATCTCAGTTATTAATAATGCGAATTTCTTTAAATTATGGTGATTGTATGTCATAAAAATGAAGTATTTGTCATAGTAAACACTTTTATTCACCATTGGCGTGCGCTCTTGGGGGGTAAAAAAACTTGATTTTTTGGGAAAAGTATGTCAGGGCTTATTTTAAATAATTATTTCTATCAGATTTAGAATCAGCATCCCCCAAACCCCTAATACATCTTTTTAAAATTTCAAGAGCTGATTTTAGCAAAAAAAAATATGTATTTATTTTGTCACTGTCCCAATCCTATATGATTTTGTTGAATTCAATATCCCCACATGAATAAAAAAAGAACATAATGTTTATTGATGAGGCAACGTTTACTATAAACGGTGTGGTATCTAATCAAAATTGTAGGTTTTGGGCAGCCCAAAATCCGCATTGGGTAATTAATTGTGAAAACCAATACAGTAAAAAAGCTAACGTGTGGTGTGGCATATTTAACGAACAAATTGTTGGCCCTTTTTTTCTCGGACAAAGTGATTTGTATAATTTTCTTATGGAATTGCCTTTAGAATAGGGATAAAACCTATACTTTCAATTAGACGGTGCATCCGCACATAATTCTCTGACAGGAACTTTTTAAATGTAAACTGTCCTATGAAAATGATAGAGAGAAATTCTTCTTTAGAACCATGCCCCTCCAGATCACTGGATATTGCCCCTTGTGACTTTTTTCTGTGGGTGTACTTGAAAAACACAGTGTATGCTACTAGGCCGCCTAATAGACAGGAACTTTGTATCAAGCGTGTCAGGAAATTACTCCCCCAACTTTAAGTAAAGTGAATATATCTTTAGGAAGAATTGTTAAAAAGTATATTGTTTTAGAAGGTAGTTATGTTAAAAGTACAGAAATTTTAAATAATGCAAATTGTAATTTTGATATTAAAGTTTAAAAAAAAAGGATTTCTTAAAAAGGTGACAAAATAAATAGATATTTTTTTTGCTAAAATCAGCTCTTGAGATTTTGAAAATATGAATTAAGTGGATTTAAAGATGCTGATTCTAAATACGATAGAAAAACAACTATTTAAAATAAGTCCCAATATACTTTTTCTAAAAAAAATTAAGTGAAATTTACTACACTATGCCAAATACTTCATTTTTCTTACATACAATCACCAAAAAATTTAAAGAAAATCGCATTATTAATAACTGAGATATCAGGGTGTATTTATGAAAAGCGGGACACACTGTATAATAAATTATACCGGGTGGGTAAAAAAAATAAAGAAGCAAAAATTTTTTTAACGGAATGAAATACCTTGTATTTTATATAAACTTTCGATTTTTTTTTAATTTTCTTATAAAAATATGTACAAGGTACCATATATCAAGTTTGAATGGTTTTCAAAATAGGCCAGCTTAAAAGTAAGATTTCAGAACCTGTTATAGACCATAAAAAACGATTTGATTTTTAACAACATGACTAATAATAATTTTTAAATTTCACATTATACGTATATTTCGGATATTTAGTGTAATTTATTAAAATTCTCTTATACCTTGACCATAAAAAAAAGTATAACAACACGTCCGGAGACTGTCTCTTTTAACCTTGTATTATTACCATGAACTTGTTGCATAATATACCATTACTAAATTGGTTAAGTAAAATTGTAGGACAACTAAATTATTTTTTCAACTCTCCGGCCCACTATGAATGCATTTTAAAAATTATTTAATTAGGATACTATTAAATTAAAAAAATCACCTAAATGCTAATAGACAAAAATTAAGTATAAAACTCCTGATTTACATGACGTGTAGCACGGAGCAAGGGTAGAAATCCGGCACACCTTGCCACATATTATGACCACCTTTTTTGTTCCAGAAGTCTTTTAAACGTTATTTTTGATTTTTTTTATTATTTGTCTTTACACGTATAATTTAAAACAAATTACTAGAAATTGCTAAACCCTAATAGATGCATTTGATTAACGTAAAACTCGAAAAATGCCAATTTTTGTATTTTCAAAATAAAAATTAACAACGATTTTTTTTATTTGACCAAACAAATTTGTAAGCAATTACCAAAATGGTTATCTATTTAAACAAAAATCAAAGAATTAAACGATTTTTTCAAAAAATATTTTTTGTCTTGATGTATTGAACAGAACTGCTGCAAGAAAACAAACAAGAAAAAAGTCTAAGTTAGCGAACTCCCAAAATTCTCAGGAAAGAGAGTTAAATAAGAAATTTTATATGTTTAAAATTAGGTCAAGAATGATGATAAGGTTTGGTATTAAATTAAAAAAACCAAATGCAAATACATGTTTTACTAAAACTAGGTTACCTCATAAAGAAAAACAATTTTTAGGTTATAAATAATGGGCAACTTATAACTTTATAAATTGTCCACAAAAACATGTTTTTTTATAACTAATAAAAAAATCCATATATTTTTTTTGGGTAAGTCATATTCTTATATTTACCAAGCTCTCCTACAAATTTACAATTATTTAACACTTTTTGTAGCTATTTTGATCTTACTTGGGTTCGTAAATATACCTATACTAACCACAACTAATAATGTACCTATATGTATATTTTGTTATACTTGCTATTAAATTTTAAGATAATATAAAAATAACTTATAATTTATATATTCGTTTCACATTTCTAAAATATCCTATTAAAGAGAAAGGTTTTATCCACTTTATTACCTACAACAGACAAACAATTTAGTAGTTAGGTAACTAACAAACTCTTTTATAATTAGTAATTCTTAAACTGATCTTAAGTTCTCTACAATTATTTCTTATTCTTATGAAGTCATTAGTTTGCACTCCTTAAAGCTTCTATTTTTCACCTTTTTTGTTGGTACGGATGTACGGATTTAAATTTAATAAAATTGTCGTTTACATATTTTTAATATTAAACTATTGTTTTCGCAATTATAGATTATATTATATAATATACAAGATAATTTGTCCTTTTAACCCTAAAAAATGTTAAGTTTTAAAAAAAACTTGTAACATATCCTGGGTCACTGCACAATAATAATTTTTATAAGTTGTATGGAAAATCCTGTTCATATCTAATACAATAAGTTCTAAATGAAACTTATTTTGAAATATCGATATAAAATACCCAACCACACATTATATTCTAAAAAAATATATCATTTTATTAGTGTTAATATTTCAAAAATAGTTTAAAATATCGCAAGTTCTTAGAAAATATTTTATAATTAAGAAAGCTAATTATAAGTATCCCAATGTATATTTTTTTCCAAATTTGTAAATAACTAAAATTATTATGTTAAAAATAAAAGGTCTGATTTTGGAGGTATCTCAATATAAAAATAAAAATCATTAAAACCAAATACCCGAAACCAATTAAAAAAAAAATTAAAACAAAAACGTACTTCCAATGTGAAAGCTCACACTCTCAGTTCTAACAATGGTCGAGGGAAATCCTGTAACATATACGAGCCCGGCATCTAAAAACGTAGAATGGGGAGCGGCTACTAAAATCGGAGCTTCTTCCCTGGAGGCCTGCCTGCCTTTTATAGTAAAGTGCATGCCTCCTGCCATGAGGCTGCTTTGTCCCAAGAGACATATGATGTTTTTTAACTTCCTAATTAAAAATTAAAAAAATCATATTAACAAAAGAAATATTTAACTTAAATAATTTAATATAGTAGACCTATACAACACCTTCATTTGATGGGCATCTTTGTCTTATAAGAAAGACAATAAAAATACTAGTTTAATTGAAAAAAAAAGCTTATAAATAAGGCAAAAGTAGATAAATTATATTAAGAAAAGATTATGCAAAAAGCATGCAAAAGCAATCGACAGATATTGGTGCAATTGAAGGATATTTATAAATATTTTTTTTGTTTTAACCTTTTTATTTTTTATGTCCTAACTTAAACAAATATACACCTATAACAAAAAAAAAACAAAATAAAAATTCTCAATACAAAAAAACGCATAGGAAGTAAAAAACGTTTTACAGGAAAATCTAATGATTAAAAATAATTATTATAGTAATCACAATTTTTAACTTATAACAAGGCAAACCAAATTTGCATTTCTATAGATCAAATATCCTCATCTTAAATTTTAAGCGTAGTTGGTACTTTATACCCAAATTAAATGTTTTTCTAAACAATAGCATTATCCTGAAAATTTGACCAGTTAAAAAACCTAAACTGTTCCAATAAATATTAAATAAATTACATTTCTATTTAAAAATTCATTTCTGGGTTTATTAATGTCAAATTTACTTCTGCGTTAACGGAATTTTTTTTTAACAAGTAAAATAAATCTGTAACCTCTTTTATTTGAATTTATGTCTTAGGTTATTAGTAGGGTGTAAAAAACATGAGAAAAACAGTATTTTTATTCTTATTAGTTTGTACATTTATAGTTATTCTAAAGAAAAATATATAGTAAATGCTTTAGAAAAAAATTAAATATTTTAAAAATATGTCAATAAGTAAAAAGTAATTAGTTGGCATTTTTGAATAAAATTAATTACAATACGTCCAGTATCAGGTTAAAGTATAATTGTAATAAAATTTTTAACTAGGCAGGAAAAGTAGTATATAAATATTGATTTATATACAATATGCATACCATGTATATAACACAACATATATTAACAATACCACTAATATATTATATACAATAAATACAAAACTTAAAGTTAATATTTAGGTTTTAATTTGTATGTATGAATTTTAAGTGACCAATGTGAAAACAACTCAAAATTATATCTTAAATCCATAACAGTTTAAAAAATATATACATTGCGTAACAAAATTTTAATAGCATTACCCGATTCTACAAAAATTTCATGACCTACCTGTAATACTAAAGGCATAAGTTACGGTGCATTGTTAAGTCAAAGTCCCTATATTTTCAGGAACCTAATTATTTTGTTATATTTTAAAAAATATTTATTTTTAAAGAAAGGAACTCTGCCAAATCCTTATTCATAGAGGGTTTTTTGTTTCATAAGGAAGCCAGTTAAACCTTTAAGCCGCGTTTACACTATGCAACTTGTTTAATAAACTAGTGTTTTACAACCAAGTTGACAACAAGTTTAAAAACGCAATATAAAAAGTTGTAGAATATTTTACAACAAGCGTGTTGTACAACCAATCAAAAATCGTGTTTTTGAACAAGTTGCAGCAGTTGGTTTTTGCGATAATGGTGCTAATGGAGTGGCGTCAGGCAGACGTTTTTAAGTTAATCGAGGGATACAAGGAAAGGAAACTTTTGTGGGACTTACGTTGGTCTATTTTAAAATTAGAAATAAACGGCACGATGCTTTGGTTAAATTGGATGAACAGTTAATTGTGTTAAATTGTGCTAAAATTTTAAACATACAGGACAAACTCTTGTAAGAGTCACCAGAAGCCAAAAATCGTAGGGTTACAGCTAGTCTTTCTTTCACCGGAATTGCATCCCTAAATGATATTGTTTTTTTTTCAATTTGTCCTTCGATACGCAGAATCAAGTGCTCAAAGTCTAAACTTGTCATTCTTAAGAAGTTCTTAAAACTGCCGTTAGTTCTCAGTTCGTCCGCCAACAAGTCTCTGTCATCTCTTTGCAAATCGAGTATTAAATTACTACCACTATATTTCTTCCTTGCTTCCAATAAAGGACATACCCAAAACCGTCTTTTAGCCCTTACATTCTTCGAACAGCATATAAGCAAACAAGCGGCGGCAGTAAGCATCACGTCCTTCATTGCTTGAAGCTATCATTGCAACTGAAGGTAAAGATTTAAACATGTTGCAGATGTAAAATGTTTAAAGAAGTTCAATAAACAAAAGTTTAGGGTTTGTAAAACAAAAGTTTTTTTGAACATGTCCAACAAACAAAAGTTTATTAAACAAGTTGCATAGTGTAAACGCGGCTTTAGACTTTATTACTAAAATCTTTGTCACCATAAAAGCATATTAGTCAGATAAGGTTTTAGAGCTTCTTAAATAAGCAAAAATTGATAGAAGAATAACTATTATTAAATGATTTGCTTATAGAGCAGGGTCAATAATTTTTGAAACCAAAAAAAAAATTTAAAAGTAGGAGGAAATCCATTGAAAAAGGAAGAGAATATAACAAAATAAAGGAAAAATAATTTACGGGCGATCTGAGGTCGGGAAGTGAAAGGGGTGAGTTTTTAAGGGTAAAAAACGGTTTATCTCGATTTCCGGCAAAACTACAAGCCCTATAGAAAACAGTTAAATGGAAAAGTTGTAGGTAAAAAAACCAAAACTTTTGTATTTACACTTTTTTCACATAACCTCAACATTAAGGTGAAAATTCCAATAACTAAGTTTTTGGTTTTTTATTTTTCTTTTACAAAAAAAAAAAAAATACTAAAACTTACCTTTTTACGTCCCAAACACACTGTTGTTTTTTTATTTCAAATATTTATTTTTTTACCTTATTTTAACTTTATATCGAAAAAGCACCCTAATTTTCAATCGAAAATTCTCGTGTCAAAATATCTGCTTTTTTAAAATAGTCGGTGGCCTTTTTCTTCGTTAAAATATCTACTTTCTAATGGTGTAAAAAAATACAATAATATGGTAAATGTTTTCAGAAAATGCAAAGAAACGAAAAAGGCGCGAATCCGATTTTTTAAAATCATTATGTACATTTGGTTGTTAATTATAGTAGTATATTTCGATTTGCAATTTTTTGTTTATCAATATAACATGAAATCTTACTTTTCTTAAGTAATTAAAGTGTAAATTTTTTAAATAGGTTAAAATTGTACATAATGATTAAAAAAAAATCGGATTCAAGTTTTTTTCGTTTTTATAGACTATAAGAAAGTAAATATTACAACAAACAAAAAGCCCACCGACCTTTTTAAAAAAGCAAATTTTTTGACACGAGAATTGCAAATTAGGGCACTTTTTTGATATTAGGTCAAAATAAAGTAAAAAAATAAATATTTTAAATCAAAAAAATTACAGTGTGTTTGGGACATAAAAAGGTAAGTTTTTACTTGGTTATTTAAATTTCTCACAAACTCTGGGGTTATGTGAAAAAAGTGTAACTACAAAAGTTGTAGATCTTCTTATACCTATAACTTTGCCTTTTAATTTTTTTCCATAGAACTTGTACTTTTGCCGGAAATCAAGATAAACCGATTTTTACCCTTAAAACTTACCCCCTTCCACTTTCCGATCTGAGATCGCGTAAATTATTTTTCCTTTCCTTTTTGTTAAATTCTATTTCTTTTCCAATGGGTTTCCTTCTACTTTTATTTTTTTTTTACTTTTTACCAGACCACCATTTAATAGACTAGGCTTCAGCCTTGGTTCATTATTTTTCATCACACCTTTGCAAGTTTATTGTTAATATAAGCCCACTTGGAAGATTGCTTACACTTAATAATGTTATTGATGTTAAAAGTAATATGGGTATAAAAATATTTTAAAGAAATGTCTCTATGAATTTTATTTAAAAAAATCAATAATTCCAATTTTTACCTACATTAATTATAAACTACAGGCAACATCTCATTGACTTTTTTTTAAAAACTGCCGTACCATATTTGGTTACTTTCTATTCAACAGTTTAAGAACTAAAAATTAGATAAAAACAAAAAATAAAATATTTTTTAAATTATTTATAAAATGGCTTATTTTGCTATAATTTTAAAAATATACAGCAAATTGATTTGCAAAACATATCAAGGGTGGTAATTTAGTTTTAATCCATATACACCTAAAAAGAAGATTGTGGCACAAGCTATGCCCAGAAATAAAATAAAGGGTGTTTTTTAACGATAATAGAACTTTAATCTATAAAAAATATGAAAATTAATACTTTGTAATTAAAAACATAATGCTACGTAAAAACAATTTATGACGTTAACGTATAAAATTATTTGCGGCCTGTGGACACCGCGACTGTCTACAAGATACAGCGTATTCTTTCAGTCCAATTTTGAGTGACTTTTTCGAGCACTTCTGGTCGTATGTCATGAATAACACGAATAATACTGACTTCTAAGGCTTCTATCGTTGCTGGTTTATCAGCAACACTAATAACTTGACGTTGACCCACAGAAAATAATCTAGTGGCGTCAAATCACAGGATCTGGGTGGATAGATAACGGGTCCATTTCTCAAAATTAATTTGTCACCAAACTTGTTTGCAACAAGGCGATAGTTTTGTTTGCCCTGTGACATGTAGCGCCATCCTGTTGCATCCACATCTCGTCTGAATCAATATCATCCATATTTTGAAACAAATATTCATTAATCATGTCTCGGTAACGTTCTCCATTGACCGTAACGTTATTTCCAGCTTCATTTTTAACAAAATAAGGTCCGATCTCATTACCATGTAAACCACCTCAAACGGTCAATTTTTCTGAATGTAATGAAGTCTGTTGAATTTCCTGTGGATTGCCATTACACCATATCCGGCAATTTTGGTTATTTACACATCCACAAAGCCAAAAATGAGCCTTGTCGCTAAACAGAATCTTACGATAAAACAACTGGTCACCTTCCCACTGTCCCAACGCCCAGTTAGCGAAACAACGACGCAAGCCATGATCTTGCGGCTTTAATTCTTGCACCAGTTGGATCTTATAGGAATATAGATTAAGATCTTTCCCCAAAATTTTTCAGGTAGTCGACAAACAACCAACTGTTGCGACCGATTACGAATGGATAACTTTGGATTCTCGTCCTCACTTTCACGTACAGCGGCAATATTTCTTTTAATACGCACATTCCTTCGACGCAGTGGTATTTTTACATCATGTAGAGTATGTGGTACGAAATCTATCCACAGTTCGACGAATAAATAGCTTAGATGGACGATCCTGTGGCCCATAAAATTCACGAAGTCTTCTATGCCTTTGGCGAACTGATGACTTGATGATTTTTAAAGTAAATTTTAAGAATGTAGTTACGTTGGTCAAGCGTAAATTTATTCATGATTTGCCAAAGTATACTGAAAATAAAATTTATGAACAGCGTCAAATTAACAGTTAAGTCTTACAGTTGTTGAAATGTAAAGTTCTGTTAAACCTAAAAAAACACCCTTTATAAATGTCATTTTTTTATTATTTCGAAAAATATTTTTTAAATACACTAAATCATCTTGCAAATCTATAAAAGAGCAATAAATAGAAGCTATGCTTATCAAAACTGTTTTTCCAAGGTAGTCAGTAATGTTTAAACTATACTTTTTCTACGATCGTTCCACTAGCTACATAAATTAAACTTAAATTCTAAATATTGCATTTTCTTACTTATATAAATTAAGTGTTTTGTATTTAGGAAAAGCAGTCATTAAACATGCAAAGAAAAACCAGAAAAACATACTCCCAAAGAAAGGTAGAGATGCAGTTTCCCCTTTGGCTACTATAGAAGGACCACCCAAGTACACCATAGCCACACTGTCCATAAAAGAAGAGTGCGGAGCAAGTGCTACCAACGGAGCTTCAGCTCTTGTCGATGGCCGTCCTTTCACCTTTAAGCGTACACCACCCACCGTGTATATGCAGAAAATTATATGGGCGATTAGGAACTTCATTGATCTGTGAAGTGAAAAGTGTTAGTAATATGGTGCAAGATAAGAAGAAAAAAGGTGTTTTAATATAAAAGGGTGAAATATTTTTTCACTTAAAAAAGAGTGACCGCAAAAACTGCCTGTTTTTTACAATTTACAGAGAGGTGAGAAAAAGACATACAGATATGTATTTTATACCAAATTACTCGTCGCAAAAAATTAGGATGAGCACTGTCCCAACTCTGTGTTCACACGTCGTCCGTCATCGTGGTTGGGCCCACTAGGATCTTTTGGAACATGCGCTAGAGTTGTTGGTTATTGGCAACTCTTTTGGCTAACGTATGGAACGGGATCCGAAGCTAAGATGAACATAAGGCTTAACTCAAGGTGTTAGCATACCGTGCTGACGAGTGTATGACATCCTGTGCCTAAAACAGGTGTCTCCAACGGTGCCTCTGAGATACAGGGCGACCTCTCAGAGTATCTAGCCTTACTGCGGAAATACGGGGCTCTGCTGTGGTGGACCATTACTTCCCTAGCTCCAAAAAGAAAGCGGACGGAACCGGTTTTTTAGGAAAAAAGTGACAAAGGTGCGCTGACCGAAACGGATAGATCCGTTTCGAGAGGTGCCACTCAAGGTCACAAGCAGACAAGAGGTGCGCCGACCGAAACGGGTAAATCCGTTTCGAAAGGTGCCCCTGAAGTCACCGGCGCCTGTTTCACGGGGGAGGGCTAATCCATCCCGAACAAACAGGTGCTTAGGAAGGGTTCCCTGAATCCAAACAGAAGGCGGACAGAACCGCCTTTATAGGAAAAAGGGTTCCCTGGCTTTAAACAGAAAGCGGATAGGAACGTTTTCATAGGGTAAGGCCGGAGATGCGGCCTCAGAAAAAACATCTGGTTCCTGTAACAAGGATCTGGTAGGTACCCACGTCACTAGACCGGGAGAGGAGGGCATGACGGATCTAATCGTCTGCTCGTCATACTCTCCAGGAGACAGGGACACCAGAACACATCAGAACACGTTGTGCTCGTGTCCGGTAGCGACACGAGTGAAAGGAGATGTGAGAACTCTCTCCCAATCTGGTATCGGATTCATTAGAAGTCCGATTCTATTGGGAGAAATATAAAAAGGTGTTAGCCACAATAGACCGAGCGGTCGCAGTGAAGGGCGTAAAAAGTCCACTCCCTTTAAACCTACCTACTGTTTTTTGTTTTTTGCAAATTTTCAAAAATCACCCCAATTTAGGTTTTGGAAAGTCGCCATTTTTGAAGATTTGCGAAAATAACAGTGGCATTAAAAGTTTTTCTCACTGTGATTTTTGTTTTGAATGGACTTTGGAAAAATTAAATAGTACATCTTCATTTTTAAAAAGATTGTAAACTAACCTACATGGACAATGTGGGGGTGCCAATCATCCCCTAAAATATTTAAATTCACATGCAACTTTAAAAATGGCAAAAAACGGTTTTCAGGAAAATGTCTCATTAGAAATAAATGTACATGATAATTAATCACCCTTATCTAAGGGTAAAATCACCCTTATCAACAGGAAAAAATTGAATGGTATGCTAGATTTTTTGAGTTTACTTTTAACCAAAACCACCCCTGTAGGGGTTGGTTTTGGTTAAATGTAGAAAATCATATAAAACTTAATTTGGTAAAAAAATATTTAGATGTTTTAGGATACCTTAAATTAACATAAAACCAACGTTTAGACTAAGTCTCGATCAAAAGCTACCTTTATTTGAGGAAAATTAAATAAAATGTTAGCTTATGCAAAAAGCGTTTTGGCCTCATGTTTTTTATCCCAAGTATATAAAACGGGCCTTCTTAGATTTTTCAAGTTCATTTCTAATTAAATCTACCCCTGTGAAGAGGTAAATTCATCCCCTTAAATGTTTAAAATCCTATACAACTTTAAAAAATGTAAAAAAAGTATTTAGATGTTTTAGGATATCTTAAATATAATATGAAAATAAAAACACCGTTCAGAGTGAGTTTCGATCAAAAGCCACCCTTAAAATAAAGGGTAAAGGCACCCTTATTATGGCGAAAATAAAATATTAGCTTATGCAAAAAAAGTTTTGTCCTTATATTTTTCATCCCAAATGTATAAAACAGGCCTTCTTAGATTTTTTAACTTCATTTCTGATCAAAGCTACCTCTGCATGGGGGTAAATTTATTCTCTAAAATATATAGAATCATATGCAACTTAAGAAATCGAAAAAATGTATTCATATGTTTCAATACATGTCTAATATGAAATAAATTTATAACTACTTTACGAAGTTAGTTATGGTCATATATTATTTGAGATATCCTAAAACATTTAAATATTTTTGTATGATTTTAAAATTTGTGTATGATTTTCTACATTTTAGTGGATGATGTAGGGGTGGTTTGATTAAAAGTGAACTTAAAAAATCTAAGAATGGCTGTTTTATACACTTGGATTAAAAAATACGAAGCTAAATTTTTTTTTAAATAAGCTAACATTTTATTTAATTTTCCCGACAATGTGGTGTCTCTACCCTTAATTTTAGGGGTGCTTAATTATTAATGCTTACTCTGAACGGTGGTTTTATGTTAAATAATATCATATTTTAAATATCCTAAAACATCTTAATATTTTCTTACAATTTTAAGTTGTATATGATTTTTAACATTTTGAGGGTTGAACATACCCCCTAACAGAGGTGGTTTTGGTTAAAAGTGAATTTGAAAAATCTAGGTACATTGGTAATACTTTTTTTTGAAAAAGCCCGGATTTCATTTAATTTTTCCTATTGATAAGGGTGGTTTTACCCTTAGAAAAGGGTGGTTGATTATCATATACAACTTTTTCTTTTAAGAAATTTTCTTAAAAACCGTTTTTTGCCATTTTTAAAAATGCATATAATTTTATATATTTTAGGGGATGATTGCACCCCCACATAGTCCATGGGGGTTGGTTTACAACCTTATCAGGAATGGAGATGTATTGTTTTATTTTTTCAAGGTTCTTTCGAAACAAAAATCGCAGTGAGAATAACTTTTAATAACACTGCTATCTTCGCAATTCTTCAGAGTTGGCGACTTTCCAACCCCTAAATAGGGGTGAAGTTTAAAAAATTTGCAAAAAAACAAAGAGTAATGCTCATGCCATTTTTTGCGACGAGTAATTTGGTATAACATACACGCCTTTATGTCTTTTCCATACCTCTCTGTGAATTGTGAAAAAACAGGCAGTTTTTGAGTGATTTTTGCGGTCACTCTTTGATTTATTTTTATCTATTTACATATGTCCATATTTTTTTTTTTAATTTCCTTGTGTTCTAAACATAAATAAACATCAAAAATAAGTGTTAAACGCCTAAAGTAAAATTGTAAAGATCGTCACACCAAAAGAAAAGTAACAATCCTAGAAACATGGTTTTGGCTAAATGACCAACAAAAAGTCTTCGATTTTAACGGTGTTACTATGTAAGCAGTAATTAAATATTTATCAAATATTTATTCTACATTAAAATAGAAATCATTGACTCCACTAATAGCATATTTTGGTTTTAAAATTATCTTGATTTCCAGCTAAAAAAAATAAAGGTTTATTTACTTTTTTGGAATACGTTACTTTTTCTAAAATTAAATTAACACAAAGAGGGTTACTTTTAGACTTATGTTGTTTCGTCCTCATATTCTAATATAATATTTATTATGATCGTAATTGCAACATACATAAAACCAGTTACAGGAACAAAAAGTCACTTTTCTTATAAAAATCCTTATCTGAATACCGTAAAATTTTGTCTTGAGTAGTCAAATTTTTCTCGAGTAGTCAAATTTGTCTTCAGTGAAATGGAGACGCTTTCGGTGCGGCGGCGACAAAAAAATCGCAATTTAAATGAAAAAATGACATATTAGGGCCTTAATGGCTGATCTAAGATATTATAAGTTTTGTAACTTTTCTTGAGTATTCTCTGTCATATGTTATTTAAGATTTTGCATATAATTAAAAAATAAATACATTTTTGGACTTATATCACTTATTTTTAAACTGATGATAAAATGGTTAAGTTTTCAGGGTTAAAATTTACCTAAATATTATTTAAAGAATGAAATATCAGTTTTAAAAATAAATAATATTATATTGCTTACTGTGCAGAAAAGTGTTATTATTATGCGTCATTTTCTTTTGACTATACCTAATAATACTATTAGAAAGAAAACGCAATAATTATTAAAAGTATTCAGATTATTAAAAACATTTAAACGCCATTTAATTGAGCTACATGAACTTCTGAACAAAATTAATGCAACATCATAAATTTGCCTTATTTTTAATGCTATTTTATTTTTTTTTTAATTTTTGATCCGATTTAAATATATTTTTTTAAATTGTAGGTTGGTTCCTTGACAATGTCATCTTTTTCGCTACTTATGATAAAAAGTATATTTTCGATTTATACCGGGTGTTTTAAAAATGTTATGCTTTTTTCCGAAAATTCGTATCACCCTGTGGAGTATACTAGCAACCAAAACATATGGTAGATATTAGGAGGTAGGTCTATCTTTCGCCAACATTTTCTTTTTTGGTTTACTTTATTATCTCTGCTATTAAAGAAGATATACCGTTTTATAGCGTAACATGTTTTTATATAATCTATTATTTAACACATTTATTGTTAAATGTTTTCAAGTAGGCTATGGACCTTTTCTGACATTCCAAGCGATGTGTCAACAGATATTGTGTTTTAAAGTTACAAGGGTCAAATAAAATTTGCCATACTGCTTATTAAACTTTTGTTTCGTATGCCCAGTTGATATTTTAATCTTGAAAAATAAATCGGCCAATAAAAGCCTTAACTTTGGTGGATGAGGGCTATTCGATGTATCATATTGCTAATATGATATGAAGACATCGTTTGACTATAAGTCGTATGGTTAAACGATTTAACGAGACAGGATCTTACTCTTGAAGGGCAGGACAAGGGCGAAAACGATGTACCGATCCAAGGTATGAGCGTTTTATTAGGCAAACTGCTCTAAGACACAGATCACTAGAGCTAGGCTAAAAAGTGAGCATAAAACTGCTCACCATCAGACAATATCGTCTAAAATAATAAGGAAACTTTTAAATGAGGCTGGTTTAAGCAACAGAAGACCGGCAAAGAAACAATTACCCTCCAGAGAGCACAGAGTTGCAAGATTGCGTTTTGCCAGAAATTATCAACACTGGACTGTTAATACTTGGAAGACGGTTTTATTTTCTGATAAAACGAGAGTTAGTGTCAATTCTCCTGATAAACGTGAACGTGTTTGTCGAAGGGCAGGAGAGAGATTTGCAAGTTGCAATATCTTTCCAAGAATCCCGTTTGATGAAGGCTCTGTAATGTTTTTTTTTGGGGGGGGAAATGTTTCAACGGACGCACAGAGTTAGTTCCTATACGTAGAAGATCAATGAACGCCGATTTTTATCTAGAAAACATTGTAATTGAACATGTAATGCCATTTGTTCCTTTTTTGGGACCGAATAGTTTATTTATGCATAAAAATGCTCGTCCCCACGTAACTAGACAAGTAATAGACTACATGAATTCTGTAGATATTCCGTTGTTGGAATGGCCACCTCACAGTCCCGATTTAAATCCCATAAAGCATCTATGAGATACTCTTAAAAAATGTTTGAAGTCGCAATACCGTTCCGGTTAACCACAATCATTTGCAGAATGGGAGGATGTTCCCCAAGATACAATTAAAAATTTAATTTCTAGTATGCCGAGGCGTAGAAATGCAGTGATTCGAAGTAAAGGTGGGTATACACGCTATTAATATTATAAATCCACTAATTTTTTTGTTTTTAATTTTTGTTCCTTTCATGTTTTACTCGTATCTAAAAAAATATAGGTTTAATAAACTCACATGTAATCTTAATACCGTTATGGCTTTATTAAATAAAGTAACTCGTTAATTTTGTTTTTATTTATTAAAACGAGCAGAAATTATACAGTTATACAGAAAACAAATAATGTATTTGATATTGAGACATTGCTTGAAATGTCGGAAAAGGTCCATTTAAAACATTTAACAATGCATGTATTGAATAATAAAGTCTATAAAAGCATGTTACGCTATAAAACAGTGTAGCTCCTTTAATAACAGAGATAATGAAGTAAACCAAAAAAGTAAATGTTTGCAAAAGATCGACCTATCGTATAATGTCAACTATATGCTTCGGTTGCTAGTATACTCCACAGAGTGATACGAATTTTCGGAAAAAAAACATAACATTTTTATTACACCCGGTATAAATCGAAAATTAACTTTTTATCATAAACAGCGAAAACTTTAACATGTCAGGGAACCAACCTACAATGCAAAAAAATTATTCAAATAAATTCAGAGAAAAAATAGCATCAAGAATGTTGCAAATTTATGATGTTGCGTTAATTTTGTCCAGGAGTTTATTTTTAAATTTTATCTCTATTTAAGCGAATTAAATCTCCGTTATTTATCGGGATTTTTATACTTATTCTTAAATTTAAAACGCCCTTCATAGATTTAATGAAGAGAAAAACATTAATTACATAGAAATTTTGAAAATCAAAAATGCCTTTAATTTTGGAAGCTTTAAAGCTCAAAACAGGAAAAGTTTGTTCGTTGCGCCGGTCAACAGGATGAAACAAAAAATTGCAAAAAAAACTTTTCAAAAGTTTTCACCTAAATCCGCCTGCCTTCCTGTTAATACCACAGGCCCACAAAAAAAAATAAGTGGTGTGTGTGGGGTGTCGGACTAGGACTTTCTGAAGTATTTTTTTCAACTGAACACGAATCTAAAGTAAAAATTGGAGGTCAAACAGCAAAAAAAGGAAAAAAGGCTTAATTTCAGATATTACCGACTTTTTTCTTATTTAAAACGTTAGTATCTTAAAAACTGTATAAGATACGGAAAACTTTATATGACATTAACAATGTATTTTTAAAAGGCCTTTAATTTAAGTTATATAACTTTTTTGTACAAATGCAATATTTTTCGAGTTATCATGAAAAAACCTCTGGAAAAATTTGAAAATTCTTTTTTTTTTAATGTTTGGATTTTTTTTTGCAAATTTTAAGTTATTTGGTATTTAAATAAATAAAATAAATAAATTATTATTAGGAAAAATTAAAAATCACATTATTAAAAAAAATCTCTTTTAGACTTAAATTTTTGGTCAAAATTACATTTACGTTTATATCTCCTTCATTATTTATCTCAAAAATGTTTATATAACTTTTTTAGAAACAATTTAAAAAGCTCTCTTTTTTGTTTCATAAAATTTTTTGTATCTCCTATAGTTCATGTAGTCGTAGTCCAAACAGCAGGTTTCTTCCGGTAAATGTACCGTGTCGGTTTTTGGGGGTTTTCTCGATTTGCTCTTTGACCCCTAATTTCAACTTTAGAATTGTATTCTGCGGAAAAAATACGCCAGAAAATCCTAGTCCAACACCCAGCACACAATACTGTTTTTTGTGAGCCTGTGTAATGTATCGACCAATATAAAATTAATTTAGAAATCATATAGTTGATTCGTTAATAATGAGCAGAATGTTTATGTGTCAGTTAAATATTACAACAATAGTAAAAAAATTCAGGTTAATAATCCCGGTAGTCTTAAAGATTTTCCTTTACCTTTCATACGTATTCTAAATGTAAGTATAATATATCTCTTAAGCTGTTTTTAAGTTAGTAATGACCCCTACTACTACTACATCCTGCCACATGTCCGCAGTAGTAGAAAGTTTTAATTTAACCAGGATATTAAATATTATGCAATATCATGTTCACCACAATTTTAGGTGCTGTAAATATTAAAATTAAAGATGTTTTATGTAGATTTTTTTTCAAAACTAAAGTGCAAATTAAGTATGCATAAATAAAAAAATTGGGAATTGATGACAATATTGCCAAATACTGACAAAATAAATATTTTAAATACTTGCCGAAAAAAACTATTTCCTTTTAAAAAGCAAATTTTAGATTTATATTTAAATGCTTCTAGTGAAAATGGTTAACAATCGTAAAATACCAAAATTATTTTTTTGTTTTTTATACAATATATACAAGAACCAAATTTTTAACAGTGTTAACCACTAGGTCAATCCATCCACTTTTAAAGATAATATAACTGTCCCTATATCTCAAGATCTTAAACCAATTTTTTTAAATATTTAACTCAAGCAGTTTATTGATGGCGAGCATTTCCGTTTTGATGAACACGCCTTATTTTCAGTTGTAAGGGTTTAATATTTATAACTTTTAAAGTATTTTTCCTAAAGAAAAAAAAAACATCTTTTTTTAGTTAACAAGCAAAAATTAAGGACCAGTATTTATTTTCCTATTTCTTCTTTTTCTATGCGAAAATTACAAGAAAAATTAAATGCAAAATCCAGAAAACATTACTTTTTGTATATTTTTTTCAATAAAAAGAAACATCAAATACAATCAGGTTTCTTTTTTTTTAATTTTTAAGTATAAATTGGTAGGATAACCACAAATAATATAAATTGTTATAAACAAACTCTTTATTTTTTATGCAGTTTTTAAACACCTTTTTTAAAAAAGTCCTTTTTGACTGTGTCAGAGATAAAAATCTAAAATTCATAAAAATTACAGTTCCTATGTAGGTATATAATCTAAAAAATTTTAAAATATGCTATTTTTATTGTACTGGGAAAAAAGTTTATAACAGCATAAAAATAACGAACAGTTCAGTGCGATATTTCTTAGCACACTAAAATGCTGCTAGAACTTCCATAGTGCGCTTTTATACTTATTTAATATATTATTAGCCTTTATTGTGTAAAAATTCAAACGCTGGTTTTATGTTATACCACCCTTGGGACCATGTCTGAACATAAAACTATCTTGTTAAGACATCCCTAATGTTTTTTTAATTTTTATGATGGACAACAAATTAAAAACAAGACCTTAGTAATAATGTGTATCCAAATTTAAATTTAGTTCCTGAAAAATAACTGTTTTAAGAGAGCAATATGCTAACTTGCATGAGAATATTGAAATGTTAGATGTTCCTTTTTCTATTTTACGCATATCAAAATTGAGAAAACATCATAGACCTAGAGCCGAGATGGTTTTTGCATGTATCATAGGCCCCACGCCGAGGCTTTGGGGGCTGATAGACAACGTTATTCCCCACTTTGAATTGACGGTATGGTGTTCCTAAAGTGTAGCCTTTAGGAAGGGTGAAATTTTAAACGTGTAATTAATATACATGCCCTTGGATCATAGGCCCCACTTTGCTTCTTGATTTGTGTCGTCAAGAAGGTCGCCAAAGTCCGCGAATTCAATGTGCCATACATATGGCGTCACTTAAGGTCCGCCATACCGACCGAAAGGTGTAATTTTTCCACTATAGACATGGACCATGGGCCCCACGCTGTTGTTTCGTGATTTTTGTTAACAATGAACTATAAAACAAATAATTCTAAACCCCATACCTCTGGGACATCGCCAAGTGGCCGCCATAATGGGCAAACATGTCATTTTAGTAATGAACGCCCCATTATGGCGGTCAGTTGACGATGCCCTAGAGGTATGGCGTTTTAAAATCTTTGTTCTACAGTTTATTGTTAACAATAATTACAAAACAACAGCGTGGGGCCCATGATCCATGTCCACAGTGGAAAAATACAACTTTCGATCAGTATGGCGGACCTTAAGTGACGCCATATAGGTATGGCACATTGAGTTCGCGGACTTTGGCGACCTCCTTGACGACATAATCAAGAATCAAAGTGGGGCCTATGATCCAAGGGCATGGGCATTAATTACACGTTTGAAAATTCACCCCTCCTAAAAGCTACACTTTAGGGATGCAATATCAAGAATTCAAAGTGGAAAATAACGATGTCTATCAGCCTCCAAAGCCTCGGCGTGGGGCCTATGATACATGCAAAAACCCTCTCGGCTCCAGGTCTATGAAGCATATCTTAAAAGATAGTTTGCTGTTCACACAGGGCGACAGAGCTGGCATAACACAAAACCAGCAAATGAATTGTAACACAAAATGTGTATTAACAACATAAAGGATAAAGAAAATTATATAGGTTTTGCTTTGTTACCTACCTGTCGTAAGTACTATAAAAAGTATGCTATTTATATAGCAATAAACCATTCCTGTAAATCTTCTTTGCATTTCAATGCTTTAATTCGTTTTTTAAGTTGTGCACATATGTGGGGAGATAATCCTATCACTATGTCAATAATAAACCCCGAGAATGTGCAGGTACTAGGTAATCTAGGTCTGTCTTTCTTGAGTTTAGGCAATAGGCCAGAGCAGGCAGCTATTTAGTTAAATGTCAACCGTTGAAGGAAATAGAGTGTATACGAGTGCTTATTTGTAGTTTTGCATTTTACATTTCAAACTGTGTGATGTCTTTTCGGCAATGTAAGACGTCTGCAAATTTACTTTGTTATGTGTGTGGAAAGTTTACAACAAAATCCCTACGAACTATATTTTGGCTGTAAATTAGACGATCAGAATAAGAGCTGGAGCCCTCATATATGTTGCACCAACTGTCGAAGAAGTTTAAACAAATGGCTTAAAGAGAGAACCAAAAAATCACGCAATAGACTGCTACTTTTGTCTTACCGACGTAGCAGGTTTCTCATCGAAAAATAAACATACCATTGTTTATCCCTATTTGGAGTCTGCTATTCGGCCAGTTCCGCACGACGATTCATTGCCGGTCCATAAACCTCCAAAAAAGTGGACTCTAGATTAATCCTCAATTTGCCGAGTACATCAAGTTTATCTTCTAAAGATACACGTGATTCCCTCTTTCAATACTTACC
Source organism: Listronotus oregonensis (assembly GCA_019359885.1). NCBI lineage: Eukaryota > Metazoa > Arthropoda > Insecta > Coleoptera > Curculionidae > Listronotus > Listronotus oregonensis. The sequence continues at coordinate 1,688 of JAHBCN010003579.1, read as the reverse complement.
CACCTGCGATTTCACAAGGCAAGTTAACTTTCTAAGATATTTAAAACTAACCAAAGATCAATCTGAACTCTAATCTTGCCGACTAAGTGACTAGGATCTTTACAACTTGACGTAGAAATAATGTATTCTAGAAAACGTATACTACAACGAAGTTAGTAGATTAATTTCTTACCTGGGAAGAGAACACGTGCCCTATGATTGGCGCTTATTTATTGATTCCTCTAAACTGGGTTTAAAAGCCCTACTTCTGCATAATGCAAATATATATCCCTAGATACCAGTGGCCTTGTTGCTTTCTATGTGAGTGGAACAGCAGGGGCAGAAAACGGCATTAGTAAGTAAATATTTGCCCGTAAAAAGAACACGAGGGCCTGAATTACAAAGTAAATTACCACCATAACATAAAATTTTGTTAAGGCAACTGACAAATCAAAAGAAGTATTTCAATATCTAATAAAAATAAAAGAAGAAGTTTTTGTGGGTCCTCAAATTCGTAAGTTATTAGGTGATGGTGCTTTTGACGAAACTTTGGCGCGGTGGAGAAAAAACATGCCTGTAAATTGGTATGTCAGAATTTCTTAGGAAGTTAATGAGTTGACAACTATTAGAAGTTATTAGAATACTTGTTAGATGCATAAAAATCGATTGAATTTAACATGCCTCTTAAAATTTATTTTAATAATTCCCATTTGGTCTTTTTCCCTGCAAATTTAGGAGTGGTCAGTAATAAACCCGGTAAAAGGTTTCATCAGACATAACAAAAATGGGAAAACGGTACCAGGAAAAAAATACAGTGAATATGCTTGCCGACTACTGCTGGTAACTGCTTAGAGATGTTCCGGAAACCTAATTATAACCGAAAGATCCCACGAAAATTATTTTAAAGCTTGGTTTATATATTTTTGTAAATTTTGTAACATTATAATGTTTTACTTTTCCCTATTCGTTTACATCTAATATAAAATAAGAAATTTTGGTACTGTACAGTTTAAGTCTTTAAATATAACATGTTTAATGTATGCCTTTAAAAAGTGTTACGAGATTGTGCAAAACACTCATATTCATTTTAAAGAGCAGATACTTTCTTTATTTTTGAACAGTTTATATATTAAATTACTTATAAAAACGCAATATAAAAGCTCTAGCAGCATTTTTAGTGTTCAAAAATTCATAAAAAATAAAGGGTTGGTTTATTACAACTAATATTATTTAGGTTTAGTACCAACATAAACTAACAAATAAAAAAAAACAAATTGTATTTGGCTCTACTTATACTTTAAAAAATTTGAAAAAGTAAAATTTTGCTGGATTTTACATTCAAATTGTCCTATGGTTTTTACATAGAAAAAAGAGGAGATGAGAGATAGGTAAATAAACTACAAAACCTTTATTTTTTCTTGCTAAATCATAAGAGGGTTTTTGCTTTATTCTTCTAAGACGAATACTTGCATACTTGCATCAGAAGCAAAATGATCGCCATCAGTAAACTGTTTAAGTTAAAAAAATTTAAAAAATCTTGAGGTATAGTAAAAACAACCAGAAAAGTTTTATTAATTTTAAAAATGGTCAAGCAACCAATCTTGGGCCACTTTAAATGGAATGACAACACTAAATATTATATATATATATATATATTTTAAACCCAAAAGATATTATCTATTTAAAAAAGTGGTAAGTAATTTATATTA